>NW_019379503.1:309460-329352 GCF_000648655.2 Copidosoma floridanum | reverse complement strand
ACTTGGAAGTACACGTGCAATATAAATATATATATATACAGACTTAAAAGTATAAAAAGCATAAAAACACTAACCTTTGTCCAATTCAATCTATATATATGTATTAAATTGGACGAAGATATATATGTAGTCATAACCTGGGACAAATTGTCTGGCGATAGAACGTAAAATTTACGGAGGAATGTCATGACAATCTTGACACTTTCCTTATGCGCATGAGGGAGTGCCGCGCATCTTATAGATCGTCAAAAATGAAGCTTTTCCAAGCTCTGCTGGCATTGCAGCGACATGATTCTGCAACAAATGTGATCAGCGGATCTGCTCGGCTGATTTTATCACAACTGGGGAGCGTTGGGTTAGCTGGATACAATTTTGAATTTTTGTCTCTAGGACCTACATATGTCTACAGATCCTAGAGAGAACAATGCAAAAGCTGAATAGGAGGAGGAAGGAAACTAGTTGTTCTTGCAGTGATCACAAAAGTAGTACTCATCCCTGGCGGAAAATTTAAAAATACAAAATCCGAAAATTAATAAATTATTATTTTTGAAGCTTCTGGAAAGTGTCAATACGATGTTAATAGTAGTTTCACACTGATCAGTGCATTATTAGGAGTAACAAAGTTGTTATATGCAGGTAAATATCACTATGCGTACCCTTTTAATGTGTGATTATACGAAAAAAATGCTAATAATGCTTGGTATCGCCTATTTATGCAAGATTAATTATTATTTAGTTCATAAATGATAATTTTAGAGAATTGCAATATTGATTTCTGCAAATAAAAATTTTCCTCAATTTTTTTTTTTTACATGGTAAGGCAGTCACGCTGTATGACCGTATGAGTACAGATCACCGTATGAGCATAACTAAATTGTAATCGATAACGTTGTACTCTTTATTGCACGTAGATCTCGATCATCTAAAAGATAAACGCTATTTAATCTTTGAACACTTCTAAGAAAAGACATCAGGTAAGTAAAGTGTATTAACATTGGAACTGAAAAATGAACTGATTGTGTCATGTTCAACAACAACAGCAACAACAACAACAAGTAATGTGCAGTTATACTGAACCATATAAGGTTAATAATAAGTGAACCACACTGCATAAATATCACAACTACCTATAGTACCATTTTACATATTTCTCTAAGTGTTTGCAAAAAAAAACAGATTACTCTTCTGTAATGCATGTTTTCGGGTAATTTTTATATGGGAGTCAGATTGACTTCCAAAACCCTAAGTAAATATACATACAGCTGCGATTCTGTACCAAACTCGTATAACAAAATTTTTAGATTTATATTCTGAAGCTACAGTTTTTACTGGAGTTGATATTTAACCTTAGGAAAATAATTATGATTATAATCTGAAATAATTAAAGCAGGTTACAAAGCACTGTGCCCAAGGCACGAAATAGTATATCATGTATCTAGGGAGAAGAACTAAAGGCTTCGCCTCGGTGGAAATATACATGTGATTTGACCATTTTTTGTTTCCTACCGTAGTGCGTATGTGATTTTTCACTTAGCTTGCCAAGCGGGACGAAAGTTCTTTCTTTCGGCGCAGTATGGTGAAAAATTATTAAATCTAAGACAATCATTCCCTGCTACTTACACTATCTGCCTCACCGTCGATGCCAGGGTCTTTTATAATTATTTAAAATAAAGTTATAAGTTTCCAAAAATGCCCATTTTTAAACTATTGTAAGGTAAATACCAAATTCCAAAAGTCCTGACGCGCATCTCTTTTGATACTGAGGTGTTTAATGCTTATGTTAACATAATTATCTAATCCTAGATGACGTCATGCACGACACGCTTTTATTATACTATGAAATTGAATAATTACTTAAACGTATACGTACACAATCTCAAATGACCCAATGACTCTCTTTTAGTACTAAGTCGTTTTATGATTATTTAAACATGAGTAAATAATTCCAACTGACTATGCAGGCCTCTTGTTATATTCAGGCGTTTAATAGTATAACACATACCAAGGGCGCAAAGTTCAACAACCGTGCCCACAGGCCCCAAATACTTTTCTGCCTTAAGGCGCAAAGTGTGCCCATAGGCGCAAAACGGTACTTTGCACCCTCGGTAAGAAAAACAATTTACGAGACTCGGGAACAAACGTATAACAATCGTATTGTACTTTTTTAGACCAGTTGTACTTTGCGCCCTAGTGACGTAATATGCTCATAAGCGCCTTAGCATACAATTCAAAGCGTGATTGGTCAATGGAGACTAGGTTTTTGGTTTTAACAATTTTTACATTTTTTAGTATGGTTATAGAAGCGTATTATATTGTATATGAGGACATCCACAAAACATATTTTGTTTTTGTTCTCCATTTTAATAAAAATAATTTTTTAGACACACCCTTGTAATGTCATATACAATGATGAAAAAATTTTGAATACGGGTGTCAGTGGGGGTGACACCCTTTTTCCGCAAATCACATGTTAATATTATATCTAAACATACTATCATCTATACAGATATAATTTTAACATGTAAATCGCGGAAAAAGGATGTAACCCTCACCTAAACCCATGTTCAAAATTTGTTCCTTATAGTACATGATATTACTTGTACAATAAGCCTTATTCCGAAGGTGTGCCTCAAAAAAAATTTTTTTTTAATTAAAATGGGGGTCAAAAACGGGATATTTCTTGTGGACTTCTTCACATAATATACACTAAATACAATACAATGTACACATATTTGATTGTAATAGTAATCGATCAAGGACAGTAATAGTTAATGCTCTTCTAAAATATTTTACAATATTATACGACTAGCAAGCTTGTCTTCTTCAGAACGCAATAAGTTTAACTCGTTCCCTCCGAACATGGTAAGCCAAGCTGATTTTCTTTCGGAATCAGTGAGCAAAGCTTATCTACTTCTAATTACTGTAAGTAAAGCTTACTTTCTTCCGCACGTGGTAAGTGAAGTTTGTCTTCTTCCGTACGTCGTAAGCAAAGCTTTTGCTAGCTCGAACGCGTTAAGCGATACTTGTTTTCTCCATTTTACTTAAGTTTTTTTTCTTTATAATACAGTACCCATGCAAGAAGTCCTGTGGTACTCTGGAGTCGCGCAGATATTTAAAATTTTGCACTCAAGTATGATGTCTTCGATGTATTTTTTAGAGATCGAAACTCCTAATGATGTTGGCACTTTAGTTCTGTTTAAATGTATTCTAGCGTCACTATAAAAGTATACTAATAATTACTGAAATCACATTATTATCGGCTTTATATAAGCAAAATATTATTTGTTGACTATAAATGGAATTTAAAAAAAACTTGAATTTGAAAAAACTTTTCAATGAAGTTTTTTAGTATACAGACATATATACATAAATTCAGAATCTTATTCAATTTTTATAAGTGTTATTTAATTTTGATGCAAATGTGAGCTTCATTAGTAAATACATTCAAGAAAACTTATTTGTATATTGAAAGATATTTTAAAATTTTTGAAATGCTCTAGGAAATAACAAAGAATTCGAATTATGAGTAGCACTTTTAAGTTTTATGTATAATTTCAATGAATAATAATTCAAGAACTATCAAATTCAAATTAAATCAGTTACACTATATTATGCACCTAATGAGTGAGGTTAAAAATCTTTTAGATTGTACGTGAATAAATGCGGATCTATATCTATATTCGGTACTTGGAAGTACACGTGCAATATAAGACATTCTTTATAATACCTTACCTTGAGTACAATATGTCATTCAGTCATCAATTAAACAAGGTATGAATTTGGAATTTGTAGATTCTAAATGTAAAAGTAAAGTACTATCTAAAAACAGCAGAAGCAACGTATCTTCTGAAAAAAAATTAATTTTTTCCAACGTTTAAAGCTTATACAATTTTATATTGTGAATCGAGTGAGACAGAGAGTATATGCTAATTTCAATTAAGTCCATGAAGTTTCTCAGTCTTTCCTTCAAGTTGTCAAATAAAATTCAAAAACTGCATACATCTCACGTTCTTTCACCTACTTCTTTTTTAGACAAATTCCGAAGCTAAGGCTACCAGTCTACTAATTTTACATGTTATTTACATTGAGTAATAATTTTGTGTGCAACAAAACAAAATAAAAACCAGGTGTGGGTTTCGGGACCCACGACAGATGTGAAACATTAAAGAATATGTCATGGAACTTGGTAGTGTGTGATTGTCTATAATGAAAACAGTAGTTTTCATCAGATAAATGCCATCGTCTCTGAGGCTACTTTGCGGCTCGAGGGACCTTCGAAACAGGCCACGAAGCAATGTCTCTTATGTGGCAAGTCCTATTTTTTCTACCGAGCGCTCACCAGCCTCTCAAAAATGCACGAGGTAGGAAAAATATTTATTTTCTTTACTCTAAACAATCTTAATTTCATATTTTTATATTAAAAAGATAGTTTATTTATGAATATGTATTTTTATCAGTGAATATTATAGATTAGAAACAACCAAATTATGTTTATATCTTTTTTTTTTTTCAAATTAACATATTAATAACGAGAACGAGAAAGAGCAATAATACACGACAAAGAGTATCTTTACTACCTACCTACACAAAGGTACATACGGCAACGGTGCCCCACCGTTTAGCCACATATGTAGGCTAGGTCAGGTAGGGAAAGGAGGGAAAAGAGTTAAAGGGACTAGGTAGGAAAGGGGTAAAGGAAAAGAGGGAAAAGCAAGAAAAAGAAGCCGGGAGAGAGTAGATTAGCTTGGGCTTTAACAGCGCATGGAAGCGAAATTGTTGTTTACGCGAGAAGCGTTTGTTTTGTTTTCCTTGCGCGAGAAGCGTTTTCGCTGGTGTTTCTGTTGTAGTAGTGAGGGCTGGACTTAAGGAATTCCCCGGTGTAGCCTTTGGTGCGAGTCGGCTCCTGGTAGGTCTGCCTGGTTCGCGATTTTGCGCCGCGAGCTCGTCGAGTATTCGCGCTCACACACACACACACACATACACACACAGAGAGAGAGAGAGTATTTATCGAGTGGTGAGTATAAGCAGACGTGTTATTACGCTAGTTCTTGTGCCTTTGTTAACTATTTGAAAAATTGACCTATTCGCTCAACCGATTTGTCGTACTTCAACGAGGATTTTTCGCTGTTGCAGGCATCCAGTCTCCTATCGGCTCTAGCTTACTGAGAGCATAACCAGCGGTCGCTCTCCTCCTGAGCCTGGGTGTCTGTGATTGATTGCTACATATCTACGTCTTCTCCTGGTCTACAAACCTGCGGAGGCTCTTAGCGCACATATTTTTCGTCTGAGGACCTGAATACGGACGTCTCAACGTACTTGCCGCTGCTCGTCCGGCCACTTGATCAATTGCCGTTTTTCAGCATCCTAACACGAAATTACTTAGTGTCCTTGATAGACGAAGCCGTTAAATTGCGTAGTGAATGCGACTATTTTGTTTTTGTACGTATATATGTAAGCTTATACTAGTCTGTCTGGTTCTCTTGAGAGCGAGTTTTTCTCTTTAACTCTGTTATTGCTTTCGAAATTTATATGCGATTTGATACGTAAGACATTATTGATTTACATTCAAGCCTTAATTTTCTGTATACCCGTATATTACATCTGTAATTTTTTTGATTGAAGTATAATTCTGTTGATTCCGTGGTTAGTTATATTTTACGGTCTTATTTCATTACATTGTATTTTATTACATCTCAATTATCTATACATTTAACAATTATCTATACATACAACTTATTGTTTCGTTTATTATGCTATCGTATTATGACTAGAAAATCTTGCATAATTTGTCGTAGCGTTAAATATTCTTATACTGATATAAACAGACGCCTACGTATTTACTTTGCGTGTAAGAAACCGTATCATTCTTAATGTACTCAAAAAAGCTGGTATTTTCGAGGTTCTGACTCACTCTTTGCTTGTTGCTCTGTTTTGTTGTTTTCCCGCGACACTATATTCGATAGTGGAAATTCTTTAACGTACTTAAGCAAACTCTCTGCAAAAAGACCGCGTAAATCTTCTCCCTCGGAACACTCTGCACATTCCAAGAGTAGGCGTTTATCGGACAATACTGTTGGAAATTTATTTTCTGGGTTTTCCAAAATAGCAAGTAAAAATATAGGGCCATCGCTCTCTGATACTATGGATCATCTCAAAAAAGTTGACTCTAAAATCGATAACTCCACCTCAACACTGAATACTCGATTTGATACACTTGATAAGACATTGAAGGACTTCCAAGAAAAGACTGCTGCTGACATCGCTTGTGACCATAATACGGTTGCAAACCTTTCAGCCGATTCGTTGCTTATTGATACTGCTGAGCTCATTATATCAGGCATACCGAAGTCGGTTCAGCACTTAAATAAACAGATTGTTAGTAGTGTAATGTTGTTGGTTGTAATAATTATGAAAGATTTGTTGCTTCGATTCGTGAATGGGCTCCTACTGGAAAATCTGCATTAACCTCGTCTCAGGCCCTGACTGCCTCAAACACTCGAGGGGTTATCGTTGAAATGAGTTCAGCTGAGATGCGCAATCGTGTTACGGACAACTCCAGCAAATTGGCCAAGAAAAGGGCTGTTGATGTCCTCGGTGAGGGAGGATGTGCTACTCTCTATCTACGCCCACTTCTACCAAATCAAGTCTATATACTCTAGCGCCTTGCTGTGAAAGCACACAAGCGTTTGAATTATGCCTTTCCCTTGATAAAAAATCTTACTGTGTGCATGCGCCAAACGCCAACATCGCAGTTAATACCTGTGTACTCTGAATCAGACTTACTCTCTCTCCCCCCATGTGACTCGCCTCTCGTATGACGCCATGCACCTCTTCGAATAGCTTACCCCTCAAACATACAAAGTTCACTAAAAATTGGCCATATTTACGCAAATGGACTAAAAACTCACTTTAATGAAATAGAACTAAAATGCTCCCAAGATCAATTCGGAGTCTGCTCATACATTCGAGATGATATTCCGGTCAAAATACTGAGCCGCTCAGATTCTATCTTTGATAATACGCCTGAGTATTTAATATTAGAAATATCTTTTCCGCATCAAGTATTTCTTTTTTTAAGTTGTGTATAGGCATCCCAGTAGTGCATTTCCAAATGTATTTTTCTCTATTTTTTCTACATTTTTACCTTTATATACAAACAGTCATCTGTGGTATTTTAATATAGATATAAATAATGATAATTACTACACCCGCTCTTTTGAATCATATACAGCTTCTCATTCACTGTTCTTAGTACATTCTGGACCCACACACCATACCCCTTGCTACGATCAGTTTATTCATACCTGGCTTGATTTGTTGATTGTACATAGTTCTGATGCTGTTCTCAATTATTCAAAATCTGATACACCTTTTATAACCAGTCACGACTTTATCGAGCTCACTTTGACCTTGCATAAGCCATACCCGTAAACCAAAAAATTTTTTTACGTAATTTTAATAAAATTAATCTTGATGTTTTGACAACTGAACTTACAAAAGCTCTCTCAAATTTTCATCTCCCATTTATAGAGCTAGTGGACGGAACCGATGGCACGCAAATTAATCTCGATTCTCTTATCTGTAATTTCTCCAATACTGTGCTATCAGTCTTTGATTCGCTAGCTCCACTTCCACAGATCAGCTTTAAATCCTCCGAAAAGCTCTGGGTTACTTAGAAAATTTGCCTCCTTGTGAAGCGTAGGGATACTGCATATAAACGGGCCCTGAGGACCCGACTTGAAATAGACTTCATTGAATACCGAAATTTGAGGAGAGAAGCTCGAAATTTTTTAGATTCGGCCAAAAATCAATACCTTGCATCCAAATTTAATAACGCGGCTACCGTCAAAGCAAAATGGTCCGAAATTCGAAAGTCAGGCCTAATTAGCTTATGTCTGCCATCGCCTTGACTGCGCTTCTTGCCAAACGAACTTATCACGTTCTACTCTGATGTTACATCTCTTGGAGCTCCAGTTGTACTTGAGGACCTGCAGCGTGTTCAAAGTATACCTCTTCACTCATTGAAGCCTGTTTTTAATTTTTTACCTGTAGCTCCAGATGACGTGAGGCATGCCCTCCTCCGCTGCTCTGCTCTCTTGGGTGGTACTGCTGGGATATGCGCAAAAATGCTCAGGCTCGCCGCTTCCTACATTATTGAACCATTGACATTGCTCATAAATACGTCTTTCTTAATCGGAACGTATCCGTCGTCTTGGAAAAACTCGTTAATTACCCCGCTCGCCAAATTCAAAAATATGAAGTCGCCGTCAGATACTTACCTAATCTCAAAGCTTCCTGAGCTCTCAAAAGTTTCTCAACGCCTTGCCCATGCCCAATTATATGCATATCTAGAGGAGAATGAGCTGTTGGATTAGGCTAGGCGGGTTTCAGAAGGGGCCACAATACACAGACGGCCTTGCTTCGAATTATAGAAGACGTGAGGTTGGCGATCGACAGTCGTAAAGTGAAAATTCTCGTCCTGTTTGACTACAGTAAGACCTTTGACAGGATACCTCACGCTCGATTGCTTGAAAAGTTGCATGACCTAAACTGTAGTGACTCTACATTGAACTGGTTTTTTAGTTACCTGCATGGTAGCAGACAAGCAGTCAAGGGTGATGGTTTGATCCTGTCTGACTGGCGCATCTCATTGACTGGCGTACCACAGGATAGTGTGCTTGGTCCACTGCTCTTTCTCACGTACATAAACGATTTTCCACGGGTACTACAACACTGCGCCCATATGAAATACGCCGATGACACTCAGCTGTACCATTCATGCTATCCTGAGGATATCTACCAGGCAACTGAGCATGTGAGTGGAGACTCTCAAGCACTGGCTGATTGGGTAGCTGATAATAGTTTGGAGGCTAACTACTTGAAGATGGCTGCTTTGATTATTGGTAGTACAGCGACTATTTCTCGGCTGAACTTAATGGGAATACCATAACAGTTGGTGGTGTACCATTGCCTTAAATGACTGAGGTAAAGGATCTTGGCCTGTGGTTGAACTCTACGTTAAGTTGGGAGCGACATGCTTGGCACGTCTCTGCCAGTGTCTTGTGTTCATTTTACATAATCAAACACTGTAAACATGCCCTATCTTTCTCACTGTGAAAGCACATTGAAAGTCTTATTTTTCCATTGTTTAATTACATATCAGTAGCCTATCATGGCAGTACTGCAACCTAAAATCTCCAACTGCACAAAGTTCTGAATGGATGTGTTCGCTTCGTCCGGGGAAATATTGGTTGGCAATTCAGAGTGACCCCATATCGTATTCAGTTGAATTGGCTTTCTGTTTCCAGCCGTCGTGACTATTTCTCAAGCATCCAATCTTACTCGGCACTGGCTCATGAATGTCTATCGTATATTATGTCCCTTTATTGATTAACATATAATTATACACATATCAGACGATCCACTCGCTTTCCTGCAGGCTATATTATTATACCTTACTCTAGAACGGAATCTATGAGACGGTCTTTCGCTATTCAATCACCTATCCTAATAAATAAACTGCACCAAACTGTATTTGACCCAAGTAAAATTTATAGCTTCAGAATTTTCTTGTTTACATCTATTTTGAATCAAGACAAGAGTGAGTGGGATATATAAACTAGATTTTTGCCTAGATTATAGATTTTTGCCTAGATTGTAAGTTTATAAGTTTTTAAAAATTACTACTGTTGCATTAAAAATGTTTATTTTATTGTATTTCTGACTAGGCGTGTATATGTATGTATATGTCGTTATTCAAGCCATTGGATACAACCACGTATGACTTCAAAGGATTATTACAATGCATGATTTAATACACAAACGAGTAATTATAAAATTAGCTCACAACAGTATAAGCAATTACACTTATGTTAAAATGTTAATACGCGTGAGATAACAGTTTCGTGTTGAAAACGAAAAAAAAGAATCTAGTTAACAGTATGTAACACATATGTAATTGTAAATGATTAGAAATTAATTCATAAGAATTCAAGAGTACTGACTAGAGGTAAATCCCGACTCAAACCAAAATGTAGAAATTAAAAATGCGCGTCAGCACATCGTAATAACAGGCAGAATATGTTTTGATATGAGCTCACGGGATATGCTGTCAGAATTATATGAAAGAATGGAGGAGAACACAGAAAAATTTAAAGAAGTGATTGTGACAAGTAGTCAAAACGTAGCACTGTCTTCGTCTAACGATAAAGTGTCATTTATAGAAACATGAATATTCTGTGCTTGTTATACATACGATTGTGCTCGATTACATTGAAATTGTGCTGCTATTGTGTATGACTTTAGACATGTTGCGTTCGTATGCGTAAGTCATCTGCTGTATCTCGTCCCATGGGTAGTGCGCATGCCTGGTGACACAGCTTGTGTTCGACTGGTTACTGGGTAAAAAAATTTATATATATAACTTTATCTGAGTTATTATAAGAAATACGAGTGACGATTACGATACAGGAGATCCGTTTAATTTGATGGAAAAACGTGGAGGTATAATTTACGCTATCCCTAAGCACAAGCAGAACATTCCAGTTAAAAGTTCTTTAGATAGATTAAAGATAGAAGATTTGAAAACAATAAGTCACGTGCAAAAAAAAATTTAAGATAGACATAAACAAAGATTACTTTAATAAGATAGCAAATTAAAGATTTGAGAGACAGAAAAATAAATTCANAACAAAATTTAAGAGAGACATAAACAAAGGGAACCTTTAACAAGATAGAAAATTAAAGATTTGAAAGATAGAAGAATAAATTTGATTGATACCTCATCTAAAGATAAAAATAAAAATTTGAGAGATCGAAAAATAAATTTGATTGATACCTCATATAAAGACAAGAATAAAGATTTGAGAGAAAGAAAAATAAATCTAATTGATACCTCATCTAAAGACAAAAATAAAGATTTGAGAGATAGAAAAATAAATTTGATTGATACCTCAGATAAAGACAAGAATAAAAAATTGAGAGATAGAAAAATAGATTTGATTTATAACTTATCAAGATAGTAAAATAAAGATTTGAAAAATGGAAAGATAGTTTGAATAATACCTCAACTAAAAATAGCAAATATTTGAAAATAGAAGGATGGATTTGATTAATACGAGATTATTATAACAAGACAGCACATTAAATATTTGAGAAGAATAAAGTTTTTGATTAATAAACCTCAATAATTGATAGCAAAATAAAAAAATAAATAAAAAAATAGATTCGATTAATACATGAACTATAGATAGCATATGAAAGGATCTGAAAGATAGAAAAGATAGTTTAAAAAAACAGATAGATAATTTACATAAGAAAATGGTTGGCAAAAATAACGATCTTAAAATAGAACTGACTAAAGGAGCCTACAAGAAAGATATTTAGGAGATTCAAAAGCTGATTGAAGATAAAAAGCTGACATTAAATTTAATACTTGGTCGATTATCCCTAGATTATTAAAACTAAGTGTACTTTATTACTTATCCTACGGTAATAGTGCAAAAACTAATGCACGCACACGGAGGAAACTAAAAATTTATGAAAGAAAATTGATTAAATGCACGAATAAAAATTTCTCCGTTGGCTTGAGAGTGGAGGGAGAAAGGTGGGTTTTGGGTAGTAATAACAAAAAGAAAATGGTCCTAGATAGAGTGATATGTGGCAAGATGCTCACTGGAAACTTGCTGTCGCTTCTTCAGCTTGTTGATAAAGGCATGTGTATCTATTTAGACAACCCTACGATAGATATATTTGACCCACGCTCTAACGAGACGTTAATTTTCGATGCCTATAGAGTTTTTTTGGATCCCGGAACTAGTGCAAGATGGTCAGAGTACAAGCAACAACAAGAAGTGTAAAGAAATTATAGATTGCTTAATGATACAAAGTGCCTCTGCGGCAATGGCTGAGAAGGTTCAGCAAGTCAGTACCAATTATAGTAAGAGCTGCCCTATAATCCCAAACAATGGATTTGAAAACGATTTTTCAGATACCGCTCAGCAAAACGAGTTTGAGAAAACCATTAAAGATAGAAAAANATCTGAAAACGATTATTTAGATACCGCTCAACAAAATGAGTCTGAGAAAACCATTAAAGATAGAAAAATTTATAATAGTAAAGAACTAATGATTGGTGAGATTTCAGAGGCTTAAAGACACTTTACACAAAGGTATAAGATATTTAAAAGAAATAACAGAGCCATGCTCTGACACGCAAGATTCGGGCATTCGTCGGAGAAATATTTTAAGGCATTGCAAAGAAAGTTTCTGGACAATCAAGATTTGAATAAGTCTGTGTTCAATAACTTCATTGCATTATGCAAGGTGTGTCACATTGACAAAATTTAAAGATAACCTTTTAATACTAGAAGAGAGAAGGCATCCAACCCACTTGAAATAGTTTACGCTGACATAATGGGACCGATTAGTGCGGCAACTCATCCTAAAGGATACAAATTTATGATAGTATACACAGACGACTACTTAATATCAACGATGGCATACCCTGTGAAAGTAAAAAGTGAAGCAAGAAGTTGTATGGAAAAATTTGCGACCAGCCCCTGAAATCTACTGGGCTTTGATGCAAAGATGTGCTGTTAAAGAACTAACCAAGGCACAGAGTTTGCAGGAGGTCGAACAGTAAAAATCCTCCAGAGATTGGAAGCTAAGTCTCAACTGGCCTGTCCAGACATTCTTCAACTCAATGGCGTTTCAGAACGAATCCATCGCACATTGCATGACAAAGTGTGAACCTACATATGGGTAATTCTTTTACAAATCAAACGTGTTTTGACCTTCACCTCTCTGATTAGGCTGAAATTTTTTTCCAGTTTCTGTATTAAGAAATAAGAAATACGTATCCGAGGAATTTTTAGTTATCGCCTATTTTCGATTTTATAAGTTATAACAAATTTCATAATAGTGGTTGGAGATTCATTTTAAACAATGTATAGCTCCGAATCCTTAAGAGCTACAAAATTTTCACCAACAGCACTTTCGTAGCTTAAGAGTTGAACTTTAAGAAAAACAATTGAAAAAGAAAAATTATCGACAAATTAATGTTGTTATTGACAATTTCATTGTTTTAATCAATTTTTAACAATTACCCTCAAAATAAATCGAGTTTTTGAAGTGAAACTTCTATAGCCCCGTATTGGAAGTCTAGAGGCGAGTAAAACCGGCTAATGCAACGCAAAAGTGTCCATCCGGTTCTTCGTGGCGAGGGGGGAGTGGAGAGCGGGGAGCGGGGTATGGGAGAGAGTAGCGCGCACGCGCATCAGAAGAAGCAGTCGGAAACTATACCTATATATACCGTATACCGTTGAGTAAATGTGCGGGGGGAGAGGATACGCTACGATGACGTACGACAACAGTCGACAGTTGACAGAGAGAGAGAGAGAGAGAGAGAGAGAAAGAGCAAGCGCGCGCGTGTATAGAAATATATATAGAAACGAATGTATATATATATATCCAAAGCTGAAACGTGTGTGTGTGTGTGTGTGTGCATGCACGTATGAGAAGGTAATAAGGTATAGAAGCGTAGAGGTCTGGCACTAGAAAGTACTGATGTAACTCATAGAAACCGTTTACCGCAGCCGTAGTCAGTATAGAGGTAAGCAGACTACGAGAGTGTGCGTTTACTGTGTAGAGTACATACGTGCTGATTGTATATATATATATATTGTAAGTAATATGTTTGCGTTTTTTTCTCTATTCTTTTTTACAGTCACTGATTTACAGTCAATCTAAAATTGGTGATTTGTGTGCTATTGAATATACTTTCCCGACTGGATTGACAATTATAATGGTTTCCATATATATTTCTATAAATCAGACTGTTCAAAAAATCATTGAGTTCATCCATGAATCATTACTAAAGTATACNAAAAATACGAAGGTAAAAACGCGCGAGTTCAAAAATACCTGGTAAAAGGTTAGCTCTTATGTCATCGTAAATAAAACTATACATGTAATAAATATACACGTGATAAATGGAAAAAACATATACGTGTAAAACTATAATTGCAAAGCGCAAACAATTTCCTTCAATTCCGGCTTCAGCAATGATAGTACACAAATCTCAAGGAGGTACATTCAATGAAATCGTATACGAATATGATAAAAAACATAATCTATCATTACTGTATGTGGCTTTATCACGGGTAACTCAAATTGAAGGGTTGTATATTGTTCCAAGTAATCATAATGATCATAAATTTTATCATCTACGTCAGCCAATAACTACAGTGGTACATTTACAAAGAGAATTTCAAAGATTATCATTAAATGCATTGAGTACCGCCGGTGATTCATTATTGATAAGTAATGAACGTGGATTATCTATTTTTTTTTTCAACTGTCAAAGTCTGCGTGCACATTACAACGACTTAACTGATGAGGTTATTTCAAAATGTAATATTCTTTTCCTTTCTGAAACATGGGTGAAAAATGATGAAATAATTGAGACACCAAATTTTAATCACGTTGTTCAATTAAAACGACCCGAAAACAGGAGTGGAGGAGTTGAAATTCATCAAAATACTAATAATACAACAAATATTGTTTCTCCTTGTATGGATATAAATGCTCGTCAGATGGGACAAATGATTTACAGTCAATCAAAAATTGGTGATTTGTGTGCTATTGAATATACTTTACCGACCGGATTGACAATTATAATGGTTTCCATGTATATTTCTATAAATCAGACTGTTCAAAAAATCATTGAGTTCATCCATGAATCATTACTAAAGTATACTGTTAGAGGTGCTGCATTACTTAGTAAAAATTATCATACAATTCCTATCATTCTTGCTGGAGATTTCAACATAAATTTTGCATCAAACGATTCATTGCCATTAATTGATTTTCTACTAGACGAATTCGAATTAAAAAAGATCAATAATCGTAATCAATCCACAACTAGACATGGGACCACTGTAGATGCCGTTTTTTCCCGATACATTGAAAAAATAGAATCAAAATTATTTATTTCATATTTTAGTTACCATAGACCGATTGTTTCTGTTATGGAATTCTCACAGTAAGACTCAACACAAAATGAAATAATTTAATGTGAATTTTTATATTATTTTATATGTATAAATCTTTTAAAATTTCGACATTTGTAATGTTTTCCTGTTTGAGTATGATAAAATAAAAAATCATGAATACAAAACTGTACAATACTACTTTATACTTGAAAATCTTTTCGAACTGTAATTATGACACCGTGACTACATATAACATGAATTAAATAAATAAAAGTGATCTACTTATCAAATTTTTTTTTCGTACATACAATAATTCAATTTTAAAATTTGTAAAAAGTGTACATAACACCATATGATTTCTATTACACCGAGTTCAATAACTTACTAGTTGGAAGTTTCACTTCTGCCNTTCGTACATACAATAATTAAATTTTAAAATTTGTAAAAATCGTACATAACACCATACGATTTCTATTACATCAAGTTCAATAACTTACTAGTTGGAAGTTTCACTTCTGCCGGGAGTCCCGAGACCCACACCTTTTTTTATTATTACCATCGTATTTTACGTCAAATTTAACGTAAAAATCATGTTCTTAAAATATAAAGACTTTTCCATTGTTATTGTTAAAATATTAATTTATGTAGCGCGTAATGGTAAAAAAACTGTTTTTTGAGTATAAAATGAAATCCGTACCTCGTATCAAAAAAAGTTGAACGTAGAAGTTGTAGATAATTAAAAGATCTACGACTTTTGGATTTACCATTTGTCATTATAACTTCAAAATTTTGTATTATCATGCAAAAAAGCGAGAACTCACCATTTCATCATTTGTTAAGAGTAATTTTTTACTTGTCAATTGAAGATGAGTAAAAATAACTGAAGAAATTATATTTTATTGAATTAATAAAAATGTGTAATGAAAAATTGAGTAAACAATATAATTGCTTAATATTTATTTATAGATGTAACAAAATTTTCATGTACAAGTAAATCTTTTTTCACAGTTTCATAAAAAAATTATGCCACTTGGAAATTTTCACAATTGTTTTTTCGTGCAAAGAAAACAGCCTCGCTTCTAATTTTTGACGAGATAATGAACCATGCTATGATATTTTAGCGTTCCCATAATCGTTGTTGCTCTCAAAAATCTCTCTGACACAAATTTTCTTTCATCTTTGTAGTCATCATTTGTAGAATAATGACAAGTAGTATTTGGCAGTAATTATGTGGCCCATTAAAAAAGTTCTCGTGGCGTTCGAATGGGACTGTTAATTCTCTGAAGACTTGCTGTGGCAGCTAGTCGTTTTACAATCCCGCCTATTCCGTTGCATGGCTCCTTTCCATATGAAGTGGGGGAAAAATGCCACTCTGCTGCTATTTTAAAGTCTTCAAAGTGTTGAGTGAGATTAATAAAGTTCTTTTTATTTTTATACTGTTCGCTCACACCGTCAGGCATGAATATTATTTTATTAACACACAGTAAATTTATTTCGATAAATTCAATTAACTGCTTTTGATATAGATGTACGGCAATTGTGTCGTGATGTAGGCATTCAGAAATGCAAACAAAACTTTAAATTTTTAATCCACATTTTTAGTGGTTCTGTAAACTACACGAATGAGTTCGTGGCCAGTATGATGTTGCGGTGTCTGCTCATTCTGCTATCGTCGGAACCACTTCCGACGGGCCTCCTTCGTTGTACCTCGTTCCTAAGCTTAGTCTGATACTATTAATGCTCTTGAACTGCACCCAAGTTGATGTAGCCAACACGTTATTCCTTACGTGTATAAGGTACTCGCGAGTCACTGGAGTCAAGAGTAGACTAAAAATTTAGAGGACAGGTGACATATGTAAAAAGAGCGATTGTTCCTCTTGATAGTGAGTTTTTATATATAACCGTTGTAGTCATCGCCAGTAGCCCGATGAAACCACAAAGAGACAGAACTCCCCGATGCTTGATTCAAAGAAAAAAAAAACCTTCAATAGATATAGCAATTAACTAAAACTTTATTTGCATTTCTAGACATATGCTTGTAATTTTTTTTTTTCTTTAAAAACCCGTCTATCTCAAAACTATTTTTTTTTTATGTGTACGAATTAAAAAATAACTGTATAATATGTAAAAGTTATTATTTTATACATAATTCTAATTTTCATTAGATAAGATTTTTAGTACAGAATCTTAAAATTTGATTCTTTTAAATTGTTGTTCAAATCAACAATACTTATTTATGATATTGCATGATAATTATTCTAATAACTAAGTAAATATATTCAACATTTACGTATTGTTCTCAAATTTTAGCCAACACAAGGTTAGCTCATCAAATACAATGCTTTTAAACTTAACTATAAAAAAAAACTCACTTAGGGTGAGTTAAGCAGATATAAAATAATACAACTATACTTTTTTTACCCTCCTGCTCGCTTAGTGCGCTGACTCTTTAGTACCAGATCATAGTTAAGTTAAATTAAACCAAATTTAAGTAGGTTGATTAACCTCTGAATAAATAAGTGGCAACACGAACACCTCTATCCAAGCAATTTATTGTTGATGGGGGGTTGGTGCGTGGAGCGTGCAGGGGGGCGTAAGTCCCACTAGTGTGTATAAGAATTTTTATCTATGACATAGACTGGTATAGCATCAATATTACTTTTTGAAGGAATGACCAGTCATAGAATATTTCGTTGACCATTAGACTTTAACAATGTAGAAAGTTTTTTCTTGGAATTTGAATCTAAAAAAAAATTGAAAGAACTAGATTTAATTATATGGGACGAGGCTTCTATAATCCTAAAAAAAGCCTTAGAAATAGTTGAAAGAACGTTACGTGATTTATTTAATACGAACATTTATTTTGGTATTAAATCGATTGCGTTAAGAGGCAATTTCAGACACTTTCTTCCAGTTTTAAAAAATAGTAACAGAAGCATGATTATACAAGAAAGTATTGAATTTCCATATCTTTGGTCGTTATTTCGTATTCTAAAACTTAATATCATCTATATTCGTTCAATTGACAAAAAATTTTTTTAATTATTGTTGAATATTGGGGAAGAAAAATTAAATCATTTCTAATACCAAATAAATAAAAACATTTGATGTTTGTTTCGATATTTTTGGTAAAGATATTAACTTTTTAATAAGTAGCGTTATTTTTACTTCTCATAACGAATATACTTACTTTTTGAATAATAAAATTCTAAATCATGTACAAGGAGAAATCAAAATGTATTACTGCATGGATCATGTTACTTAAAAGCCCTAATTAATCTGTTAATGATAATTATAGAAATTTTCCAAATGAGTTTCTAAACAATATTCGTAAAATCTTACTACTGCATGAGCTTAACATAAAAATTGGAAAAATTGTTATTGAATACGAAATTTAAGTTTAGTTAATGGCTTCCAACGGTTGCCATTTGGCTTGAGTAATGCGCTGGCTACGCTCCAGCGACTGATTAACCGCGACATTGGGCCAGAGCTCGAGCCATATGCCTGTACCTGCCTCGATGACACACTAATTGTCACGGAGACATTTTAGGAGCATCTGAAATGGCTAGAACACGTGCTGAAACGCGTTCGTGACACAGGACTCAACCTCAACCTAGAAAAAAGCGAGTTCTGTCAATCAGAGATAAGATACCTCGGTGTCCTTGTAAACCGAGACGGTTTACGTGCGGATCTGGCCAAGTTAAAGCCAATTACGGCATTTCCAGCTCCAAAGAGTCTGAAAGGGCGTAGGCGGTTCCTTAGCATGGTTTCATGGTACAGGAAGTTCCTGCCGAATTACTCGACGGTAGTAGAGCCTCAGCAATGGCGGGAGAAGAGCCCTCTTGTAACGACTTGGGGTCCGAAGAAGAAGTGGTCAGAGCCCCTCAACCACCGTTGTAAAGCGGTGCTCAGGCGAAGCGCGACCCGCCCAACGCGAGCCTAAATGATGTAAGAGAGGCTTTCAGGCCAGCTGAGCCAAATCGAGGCCGCCCGCGTAAAGCGATCGTAGTGTCGAAGCCATTCGCCGTGGCTAAGTCACCTGCGAGCGATGGCAGACCACGCGACGATGTCCGAACATGCGACCGAGCGATGGGTCCATCGCCAAATGACGCGCGATGCTTGCGACCTCGACAACTAACGAGATGTTAGTTTTGTAAGCGCCTCCACCCAAACCGATCCTTTTTTTTTTTTCCTTTCTCTCCTCTCTCCCAGTAATCGTCCCTAGAGCCTTCCTGAATGGCGCCTAGAAGGTAGAGTTGGATACCTCCGGTATCCAACGTCTAGTCGGGGGGTGTGACGGTGAGATACCGTCGAGCTATGATCGGTAGGCTAGGACCGATAGGGAAAGAAGGAAAAGGGAAAAACGGAGAGGGCAGTTAGGAAAGGATGGAAAGGGAAGAAAAAGCCGAAAAGGGATCAGATTAGCTTGGGCCAGCGAACGCGCGTGAAGCGAATTTTTGTTTTGGAGGACGTGAGACACGTCCTCTGGAGTGTTTCCGTTCCTGCGATTGTTGTCGTGGCGGCTGTACTTGAGCTGTCCCCGGTACAGTGTTTGGTGCTGAGTGTCCGGGTCCTGCTGGGATAGCAGACGACGCCGGACTCAGGGTCACCGAGGCCGATACCGTCGATCTCGGCCTTCGAACGCTGCCAGTAGGGACGCCTACTGACCTCAGCGTAACCGCTCCACTGCTCCCGTGTAGACTTGGCCTGCGAGAGGCATCGTCGGGGAGCGACCCCGCTTCGCCGTAAGTACCTGCCAACAGGCAGTTTATTGTAAAGGGCAGCGGCCCTAGATTAGCCCGCGTTGTCTGCCCGGTTCGCGTTTTCGCGCCGCGAGCACGTCGAGCAAGCGCGCTCGACGTGCGAGAATTAAACACACACACGCACACACACACACAC
>NW_019379503.1:286106-309232 GCF_000648655.2 Copidosoma floridanum | reverse complement strand
ATACATATATATATATATATATATTTCTTGCAACAGCAAATGGATAAACGATAGTAAAAAATCTACAATCGTGTTGATATATCCAAAGAAATAAATAAACAAATAGATTTATACACACACACGTGTGTGTGTTAGTATTTTTTTACTCGTTTATCTAACTATGTGTTGTTTGAAGCGTATGTAGTGTACAAGAAAAACATATTTTAAAATATACATGGAAAATTAGGTCTTTTGTTAACTACATTTGTTTCATGCATTTTATCCAAAAAGTTGTTAAATATACAATTAAAAGAGATGATCAAACTTAGTAGTAACTCTGTTGCCGTATGATAGTAAGCTCATGGATCTCTGTGTATGGATCTCTGTAATATAATTAAAAAAAAAAAAAATTAATAACAAGTAGTAACGTATGTGGCCATAAAAGTAGAAAAAGTTATAAAACCATATGATGAGTGTCCTAAAACATACTGTGCTCAGGCTATATAAAAAAAAATCAGATACCTATTAAACAATATAATAAATTTACAAATTCACGTATAACAACTAAATATTAACTGCTAAGAAATACGTTATTTTTTGAATTATCTAAATTGATTATAGTTATTAAGAATCACCAGATAAAAGGTATATTAAATCTGCACAAAAATATAATTTGAATCATCAAAATAAAAATTAACAAATATTGGTAGAAAATTTTATTGGCTTACACGCAGTTATAATTAAAAATTTTTTTATACAACATATTACATGTCTAGTAGCAACAAAACTTTTGTTATTTTTGACAAAAAGTAGACATGGTACACGCAAACTTAAATCATTAAATTCGATAATTTTTTTTCTTCTAGGTCTTTTATAACACTATAAGCAAAATAATGGTAACTAAATCCAATAATTTTAAAGGGTACATAAGAAAAATGTATTTTCCCATTTATTCTGTACACATGATTTATTTCACCGAATTTTGGACCACTTTCATAAATTTTAGCTATGAAAATAGTACCAGCCTTATTTGTAACATCATTAATGGTGACATAACTCAGTGTACTACCTACATCAAGTGATGGAAAAAAATCATGGAATGAATAGTCAGGTAATTCTCTGCCAGTCGATATACATACAGGCTCATATTTATGAAAATAATAATTCATACAACTCATCTCGTACCTTACAGCTATTGATCTTAAAATATTCTTTCGCGACGAAGTAGCTACCACAATTTTTTTTCGATTTCTATGTTTTGATTCCCAACGCATAGATGACGTTTTGACCGGAGGTCCATTTTTTAATATCAAACGCACATAGTGTAACAGCATGTGAAATTTTGGTTGAAGAGAACCAAATAATTTTACATACAGTTTATGGTGCTCAGTTATTAAAATTTCTAACTGTAACAAATGAGAATGTAAGAGATCAGGCGCAGTCATCATATGTGTCGTTTCTCTTAACTTTATGAACAACTGCCAAGCGTCATGATCATCAGGCACATACTCTCCAACCATCAAACCAAAATATCTCACAAAAAATAGTGATTCACTCGCTGATACTTTTAATTTTTCATTTTTTTTAGATATTCCCAAGATATTCCAAGTGGTACATTTCCACTTTCAAATTCAAAATTCATTGTTGTTAAAGCATTATTAATTATATCTATGCTTAAGTAATCTTCTTCAACTAATCTAATAATAATTTTGGACATTACATAATTGGCTGTGCCCTCTAGTAAATCATGCATCATATCTGTAGAAGAATTAGAGATTACATGATAATCTATAATATCATTAAAAATGCAGCGTTTCTTGTTGCCAGTTTCAGAAAAATTTATATTTATACAATCAGCATCATATTTTTCTTTTGAGTGCAGTAATGATTCATTTTCATTACATAAAGTTCCAACTTCGTTTGGCCCAACATTGTAAACCCTACAAAAGTGCGTGGAAGAAAATGATTCTATAAAACCCAAAATACTATTTCAACCTAAGTTATCTCCCAGAATTGGTGATGTGATAAAATGTACTCGTCGAACATGATTATTAACAATGATGTCTATACCATTGATTTTTAAATCATTCAACTCAGTTATTAGTTTTTCAAAAAATTATTTTGTTGCCATACAGTTTTCGGTCCTTAGAATAAAAAATATCACTAGTTAAAATGCTATCGAGCTTAGAAGTAAAATTTGGTGGGAGACATGGAATTGATAAGTACACAGCACCAATGTGATTTTTTCCGGAGTGTTAACCCAAAGGGTTTCCCATTTCCACGTCATCGAAATACACAAATAAAGGTAAAAAAAATTTATTTTTATCACAATTTTTTGTTAAATCACCCCATAGTGATCCTTGTACGAAATTTGTTAGTAAATTTTTTTCTCGTTCAAGACTTGACATATATAAAACCGTGGAGGTGAATAAATCCTTAATTTCTAATAATTTCTTTAACGAAATTTTTACCGGAAAGTGAATCATTGAGCTCGTTTTATTTAATACAAAAACCTTGTTTCCACGTACTTTAGTAACAACTTTTTTTTCTAAAAGGCACTTTTGTGGCTCACAAAAAAGACCTAAAGATTTAAACAAAGTTAATCTTCTTTCTTCTGTACAGATTTTTTGAAATGGATCTTTATACCTTTCAAAAGTATTTTCAATTACAGTGTTTGCCTCTTGACTAATAGCATTATTTAAATTTGCATTTATTGTTTTTAACAAAAAAGGGTTATAAATATTTTTAGTAAAATTTCTTAAGCAGTCGATTATAGTTTGTATGTCTTTTCTATTAAATGATAAATTATTGTGTAAAGCACAAACAATTTCAAGAATTTCATCTTCGATATTCATTTTTCTCCAGGTTAATTATTGGTATTATAAAAAAAAATAAATAAACATGCAATTTTTTAATTATATTTATTAATATGCTGTTACGTACGATATGCTGGGCATATCATACTAAATTAAAATTATTGTTGAAGTTATCGAAATTTAATTAATATTATAAAAAAAAAATTACAGTCACAAATAAAAACATTACGAACAATATCTACGGTACATTATGTAAATGATTATAGGTCAAATAAGAAAAAGGGAGTACATTACATGCAAATTTTATAAAATTTTAATCATCAAAGTAATTATTTAAACTATTTTAAAACTCATTCGAATGTTTCAAGGACTAACATTTAAGAGTACATACAACTACATCGACTCTTACCAAATCAGGGGCTATATAGGTCAAATAAAAAAAGGGAATACATTACATGCAACTGTTACAACATTTCAATTATCAAAGTAATTATTTAAACTATTTTAAAACTCATTCGAATGTTTCAAGGACTAACATTTAAGAGTACATACATAAATAAACAAAACTCGTGAATTAAATTACAACTACATCGACTGTCTTTAAGTATTTAACTTTCTTTTTCATTTACTTCTACAAAAAGTTGAATATTTTTTTTTGCAGCTACAATACTTTTCATACCCTTAATATCGTAAATACATTTGTGAAAAAAGGACCAAATATGAGGACATCCTACAGGATAATCTAAATGAAGAGCAAAAATGGATTTAAAACATAAATCTACGCTATCTACCAATGATTGCCTTTGATACGTGATCTCATCCAATACAACCAAACAGTTCTTAATTGCATCTAACGATCCTGTGATTAATACATATGGTTGCAAAACGATAACATTGGATTCACGATAGGCTTTGCTCCTTCTTTGTACGAATTCTTTTATCTGCTCATCAGAAAAGTTAACATCCTGAAAAATTTTAAAGCAATATAGTAACAATCGTGTGCATGGATGCAAATTTTCAATTGTTTAGTTGAAATGGTAATTCTTTAAGCGCTATATATCTGAGGCTATCCTAGGATCTGTCGGGCCCTGTTTTGCAGGGCATTCAGGCCGCTAAACACCCCTGGCAGCAATGTTGCTCATGTGAGAACTACCATTATTTACGCTCATTTATTATTAAAAATGAAACATTTAAAAAGTATTTTAGTGAGGAGCGATTGTAGGTTGGTATAGTTAATCTGAGGTATGGCTGTTCTAGCGGGACGGGGGTTCGAATCCCGATTGGGCCAATTTTTCAAAAGATGAATCTGGCTGGGATTTTCTCTCGAGTCTTGTGGCAGGCTCTTTCGGGTGTAGGATATGTGGTTGCTCTGGGTGGAGTGAGGGCAGGACCAGATTGAAAAGCCAGGGTGAAGGTGGAAAGAGGGGTTATAGATAAATAAGTTGGAAAAGTTAGGACAGGGGTTACAGGTTTAAATAGGTAGTAAATGATAGGATAGGAGTTTACTAGTAGGGTTTTAGGATCAGCACCTTCTATACCAAGATGTTCGAGGGTGCCCGTAAAAATTACATCAAATGATGTACGGATAGAAATAAAGTTTAGTGAAGATAATAAATTATAATGTGCTTACTTCAAAATGAACAATATAGTTCATCAATTGAGGATCCTCTAAAATAGACTTAGATAGCTGTTTATTACTAAGTTTGTACTTTGTTAAATACGGTAGTAATAACAGTGCGATGTTGGATTTATGATCTGAAATAGTTGAATAATTTGCGAATCGTCTTAAAATTTTAAAGATACCTTTCGAATTTACTTAGTTAATTATTATTCTTATGGTATATTAAAAAATAACATTTAAAATTCAATAAATTTGCAAATTTACCCGCATTACAAATTGGCGTATTTTTTAATATTATTTGTTGTAACTCCTTGTCAAATTCGTTTTTATTTTTCTTGGGCACTGGTTCATCCTCTTTCACAAGTATTTTTTGAACAAAATCTAATAAGTTATTAGCAAAAGAAGGCCAGTTTACTGAAAGACGATCTGTTACTTTAATATCTTTAAACTTTTCCCCAGCTTGATACTTGTAATTTTCAAACAATTTGTCAAAGTCCAATAATAACTAGAGCAGTATATGTATGATTAATTAAAATAGATTACTACAATGTAAAGAATTTTTTAAATATGCACATGATTTTTTCTTATCAAGTCAGGGGTGAAACTACTTGTTAAAATAGAAAGTTCTTCAATAATCTCCTTGCCAAACTTATTTTTATATACACTGTCATGTCGTTGGTAATAGCTGGTTTTCCAAACAGCTAACACTTCGTCAAAACTATTGAACGTATCGTTGCTCAAAATGCTTAAATCGTAATTATACCCCTTGGTGTCTATACACACATAAAAAAATTGTTGATATACGCATTTCTCGATTTTCTTCGATTTTTTATTAAAATGTACTTTAAAATAGCTGTACTAAACCTTTATTGTCCTTTTTTATTTGCTGCGCTCTTTTTAAATTATCCAACAAATCTAATTCACCCAACTTATCTCTAAAAGTTTGGTATGCAGCATATAAAAATCCAGTGTTATTTACACGCTTCTTTTTACCATGAGTGTCTTGGGCATAATAACCGGGAGAAAAATACAGTTCTTTTTCTGTTTAAGAAGTAAACAATGCTAAGATATCTTGTGTAATATCTTGAAGTCGTGAATTTGTTGTACTGTTAAGAAAAATCGCTTATTGCATTAAAAAAATGAGCATAAGAAATGAGATAAACTTAAGATTTGCCCTTGTTAATCATTTATTATTGGTAACAGTCTTTTAATTATAATTATTATGAATAATCATTTAAATAAAAACAAAATATGTTAAAAATAAAAAACTTAAAATGTAGTGAAAATCGGTAATTATGTTGTAAGCTACTTTGATTAAACAGGCAAATCCGATATTGTATAAAATTTATTTATAATATAATGTAGTAACAAGGTGATGTGTTACATAAAGTGTAATAATGTTAATAAAATCTCAGGGGAGAAACAAAGAATATAGTCCATTACGTTACTAGAACACTAAGTACAAACATAAGCGTCAAAATGGCGTGGTTGTTGTATGTACGGCCTAAGAGGCCTGCGAAGCAGAACCCGAGGAACATTAAGGTAGCTGCGGAGCGATGGCGCTTATGTGGCGAATCATATTTTTCCTACCGAGGGCACACCAGCCTCTCAAAAACGCCCCAGATAGGAAAACCAATTTTTTTTTATTTAGTCCAAAATCAATAAAAAGATCTTTTTTCTACCTCGGGTGTTTTTGAGGGTCGGGTGTACCCTCGGTAGCAAAAATAGGGCTTACACCTGGTGTGCATCCAACCAGGGCAATCACAAGGAGTCTCTCGGGCCTGGTGCTTACCCTGGCGATATGCGCCACCAGGTACAAAAACTACCATTTTATACTCATATAAGGTTACTGGTAAGTCGTTTCTACATTAAATTAACTTTTTGTGTACGTATTCATTTATCGATTGGTAATGTAAAAACAAATGATATCTTACGAAAATGGTGGCCCACTAGTTATTGTTAACTTCATTTCATTCTCAATAATAATTTTGCATAAATCTCTCCGTAAAATAACTTTGCATTCTTTGAACACATATAAAATAATTCGACCCATTAAAAAATCGTTGTGAGGAAGCAACTGAAATAATGGCATATTTTTCTCAACTGCAAAAATTAAACAAGAAATTTTTTCCACTGTCAAATGTTATAAACAAATTTTTTGTAAAAATTGTGTTAATAGGTCTTTTTGTATTTTAAAATTAAATAAAAGTTTTAGGCTGAAAGTAAGACTCTTCTACAAGAAGTAATTTACTTAATTGCTGGGAGCATGTGATGACTTCTACATTATTAACATCCTTAACAACTACTTTTTCTGACAGATTGTCGTGTTCAGAATTTTTACTTGCAGATTGGTCTACTGAATTATCTAGTTCTTATTCTGATAAATCGTATGCTGCGTCTCTATAGATTTCTGTGTCAAGTTCTGAGTCGCGTGACTTATTTAATGTAAATAAATACTGAAGGAAATTTTTGCGAAAGTTTTGTTTTGGTTTGATTTGATCATCGGAAAATGTTTTATCCAAATCATCATCAGTCAACTGACCAAAAGAAGCTTCATTTACTTTATAAACTAAAATAAATTGGAAAAAGAATAAAATTCAGTTATAAATACTTAACATGAGAAATTTTTTTGTATGCGTATCAAGACATATTTTAAGCATACCAAGCATACCAAAAAATAAGTAATACATGTTAAAATATGTGTGTGTGTGTTTTTTTTAAATTTAGTTACACCAAAGATTTATAGTTCCTGATGTATGGTATTAAAATTCAAGTGAAAAAAAATCACACATTTTAGTTCAGCAGCAAGCATGCAAAAAACATTCAATCATATATTATATGACTCAAATCTTATTTTGGGGTTTCATCGATGAGCACAAAAAAGTGTTATGCTTTCACTTTGGAAATTTTACTCATTGCCGTTTTGGTCACAAAAGTTCAAAGTCAACTAAAACTGATTATTATTTTTTATATGATTGCTCCTCTGTTTTTTATCCAAAAGATACAATTTGAGATCAAAATAATAATTTCAAAAAAAGATAAAATTCATTTTTTAAATCACTGCATAAGAAAAAAATTCCATTTCAGATTTATTTTCATTCAACTTGCTTAAAATTGTCAAAATGATTTCCATAAGGCAAATGTACTTACATGCAAAAATTTGTATAAAATTTTCCAATTTCCAATCAATTAAAATTTTCTTGACGTACTCATCCATGATATTTTTGCATCACTCTGCAAGAGGAGAAAGTAAAGGTTATGTGATACAGCGCGATACAGCACTATGAGAGATTGTGTATATAAACTACATTGACTTACGGTCAAAAACAGCTTATCGATAATAAAACAAGTGTAATAACCGATTCACTAGTTAAGAAAATAATTTGTATAAAAAGAAACACACTTCAGTGAGAAGAAGGACACTATTAATAGCGTGCACTGCACTGTCACGCGCGTAGGTATACTCATAAGTATATATAGGTACTATAGCAGTTGAAAGATTTGTCATAAGGTCTGTTTTCTTCAAGCTATGCTTGGCATGAAAAAAAACCACACCATGGCTTCGGAATAGCAGTGATAGAATGACTGTACATCGCGTGTATCAAATGAACAGCCTATGCTTATAAATAACATGGAAAATAATTATGCTGCTTGCTTATAAATATGATGCCAGTATATTATTTTAAGATTTCTACTGATTGTAGCACAACTTTAAGTCCTGGTTTCCCTTTTCCGTGAAGGATAAAATTGTTCGTAACATTCTTGCACAGTTCATTTAAATAATAAATAAATGATTAAATTATTAAAATGATTATTTAAATATTGCTTCTTGACGATGCACTATCCAATGATTTGACCCGATAAAAATTACGTAAGAACTGATAGAATTTTACTTCAATCAGCAGGTGGCTGAGGAAGGACTGAAGGGTGGCCGAGGAGTGATGGAGGGGGGCCTGTGTGGAATGACCCTCCAAAATCACTATATAATATAAGAAGATATACATGTTAATTTACGGTGTGAGCTTTGAATAGGTTTTAGTTTTAACTTAGTTCACTTCGTTTTATATATAGCAGGTCATTGGTGCTATAGTAGTCGCATCTTTGTCAAACATAACGTTACAATTGCAGAACGTCCCAAAAATAAGTCCATGGAACACCACAACTTGAATTTTTGCATTATTCCGCTCTCTTTTACAAGCACTGAAGGGTTCGATTAATAAGTTTTGAATATAAGAGAAGTGAGAGCTTTTCAGACGTAAAATCTGGTTTAAAAATAAGATAGGCTGCTGGATGCTCAAGAAGTAAGCAAAAGTCAATAGGTCCAAGTCTGAGGGATCGTTATTAAAACGAGCTAAGGAGCAAGAGTTAAGACAGGCTTTGGTTCTGCAAAGCAGTATAGTGCTCAATAAACATGAAAACTTTCTTACCAATTACTTGGTTGAGGTAATGTTTAACATACTTAGCGTTTTTTAAATCTCTAAAAAAGTGAGTTGTATTGAATCTGAATTGTGTTGTAAGGTCACTTAATTTCTGAGCAAAGGACGTAGAGTTATGTGTACAAGAACATATTTCTATGTTCCACGTAAGCTCTTACGAAATTGCTTTCTTGATATCTGAATAGCTCTGTGGATTGTCCATGACGAGAAGTAAATCTATAGAAGGTAGTAATGAAAGCTTCAGATAAATAGCCCTTGACCATTTTAAGGTAAATTGTTCTAATGTTCGTGCATATAGAATTAACGACATATCTAATTAAAGTTATCTTTTCTCTATGAACATACATCTAAACTAGAACAGTCCAGTGTAATCAACACCAGTTTTTCAAAAAGGTTAAATGGAACCGAGCGAAATATTGGCAAATCATTCATTAACTGAGTTTAGTCTTTGCAACAAATTTTTCGTCAGTTCAGTAATAAGAGGTTTACGACCAGATGGTTTGTCTACCTTGCAGAATCTATAAATGACAGTGAAGAGTTATTGATTTAAGTTGAGCTCCCCCATAAAGATTCAACCTATGAAAATGACTGATAATGAGACACGTCAGATTATCCCTGTCACTTAAAGTAATACGGTACTTAGAATCTGAATTGATTAACGAGTTAATGGGGTGGCTACCAACTTGGAATTGTCCGTCTCTTTAAATTGGTCTCAAGCTACGTAGTCGACTTGAGTCAAGTAACGCTGACGAGTCTGACAAGAAGGGTTCTGTCCTTTTTGTATCATATTAAAATAAGAAGAAAAGTATTGTTGCTGATAAGTAGACGTAAGAAATGAACGTGTGTTCTATAACTCTGAACTATACAAACCAAAGATAGCTAGATTATAGTAAGACAAAATGTGGATACATGCTACATCAGTTTGAATAGAGTAATCTCAAGACATATTAGATCGACACCTACTTGTAGAATTACCACCACCCATTTTGGATTTAACTCTAATCCTACCGTATTAATAAAATCTAAGACAGTAGGTTGTTATTTAAACTAACTTAATCCAAGCAGAATATAAAAAATATTTAAAATATAATAAATTAGGAAACAAATTAGAACTGTTAAGAGTTACATCTAATAAGACTTTGATTACGTCCAAATCAAGTTCTGGATATTCAAGTTTAGTCGTACGAAGAAACTTTGGTCCTTCAAATGAAGACTAATAATTTAGAAGCTGACTAGTAAAAATATGTTGTGAGGCCACATAGACAAGATTAAACTAAGTTAAGATAAAGTGCCATTTAATGAAAGGAGTTATAGTATAAATGTTTGAGCATCGATTAGCAATAAACGTTGGGTGATGGTAAGTCAGGCTATTGAACTAAAATGACACACTTATTAGGTTAAACCATAAATGTACAGACACAGAGTTCAACTGCGTAATATCGAAAAAGTGCTACACTACCTTGGATAGTAAGCAAGGAGCACAAAGTTCCAACCGTACTATGCTTAAAACCTTGATCAAACCAACCTTGATTTCAGGCAATTGAAGAGATACATAAACATTATTTTTGATCTTCAAGATACACAATAGCTACACAAGCTTTTTTCAGCGCATTGGCAAGTTCGCGTTTTTAACGGATTCTTAAGGGACCGTAAAATAATTCCATATCAAAATACGCAGCTGCTTAAGCAGAATCATCTTGGCTTAGCCACGAGACTAAGGGTCTGTTACTAAAGCTGGTTGCTTATCATCTTACGACAATTGTTTCAGCCACAAAAACTGAAAATGTATTTTGGTGAAAACAACAACACAAGTGTTCCAATCGAAGGGACCTAAAAATTTCGACAATTTAGCTAGAAGTTGGCGTTCAGTCTAGGGACATGAAAAGTTGGGGACACACACAATCAAAATTAAAAGGTATCTATCTTAGGGTTCCAGTGTAAGCCAAAGATGGAGATGATCTCGTCGTTATTGTTGCAATACTTTACCTGATTTGGTTAATATTTAATATCGCTCAATATATTGGCAAAATTTTACTGACACATTTTTATAAAGTAAAGCCGCCGAAGATCGCTTAGTTGAAGACCATCTTAGCATCTCCTAGCAAATGATTACCAGACAGGCAATCATTTATACACTTCCCGGCAATTAGTTTGAGCTTCCAATGTATTAGAATCTGCGTAATCAGTGGCCAGTTGCCGAAGAATTTTAGTGGGTAAGTACGGGAAGCTTGATAAATAAAATAAGATTTTACCGTAACGTTATAGAATAGCTTGATATTTTTGATCTTTTGGTGCTATCAGAATTTGCCTAAATATTTTTTCCACATTTGTGGCAGACATGATCTCGTAGAATCCCGATTTAAGCACAATATTAAATAGTATTAACAACAAATCCGTACCACCATAAAGGAAAGAGTTATGGTGAATACTAGATTTACTCGATGTGGTACCGTCATAGACCACACATTATTTTTTATTTCTCAGAACTCCATTATGAGACAAATGATTAGCAATGCACTTACCATAAAAAACTTCTCTCATGTGCCTTAAGTTAAGATATTCTGACATAAAGATACCGTAAGCTTGATGTACACGCTCATTTAACGACACCTTGCTTTCAAGATTATGAAGCATGATAAGGACGGGCTGGAAGAATCGTTTTGACGACGACGGGTTCGTACACGGATTAGTTATTAATGGTAACATAACCTTGTATTTTCCTGTTAGAATCCCGGGAAAGAGTACAAGCAAAGAACTACTCACATAGTTGTTTGCCTCCACTCAGCTTTTGTTTCAACAATAAAAGTGATGCACCAAATCATGAGGGTGGATGTTCCCCACGTTTATAAAAATTAATGCTTTTTAATTTGAATTTAATCTCAAAAATAAAGGAATTAATCCTAAAATAAACCAGCCAAGTCAAGATGCTGAAGTTGTGGGCATTTCTTGAGCAATATTTGATCATTGGATACTGATTAAGAAACAGTAAATTTAAACATACCGGTCCTATTTGTTTTCTCCAAAATGTTAGAGGCTTGATAATTTGCAGTCTTTTCCGTAAACGATTCAAGCGTAATCACTAGAAAGGTAATTAATTCTTGCAATCCATAGAGCAGGGAGAATCCAAGCAACTACCTAATAATTTTTGCCAACCTCTTGCTAATCAATCCAATAAGACTCGTGTTTTGCAGTTCAGTTGTAGTTTATTTACACCCAATAAATCAATTTTAATTGGTAGTATTCTTTTTAATTTATTTGTAGTGCATAAGTAGTGAAAAAAGTAATTTTGTAAAACATACCAACCCCAACAAAATTGATGGATCGGCTGATCTGAGTGCAAGCAATCACTCTAAATTTTCCTCTGCCGATTTGAAGCTCAATACTGCACAATATATTGTACGTTTATAAATACATAAATTAAAAAAAAAAATTTCTTTTGTTGGACTTACCAATCTTATGACCAACAAATTTAATGGCGTATAGGAATTATGCCAGCAGATCGCACGCTTGTTTCTGCTAATATATCTCCTCATAGTACATACTTTATTGTTTGAGTAATTTTACACAACCTTTCCCCAGACCTCCTCTGATCTTCGCAATCTCCCCCTTACCTCTCATTGACCCCCACCAAATATAAAAAATGTTATTCTACTTTAGTATACATGGAATTATTTTCTGTACACTATAAAAGTTAACGATGATAAATAATCTGCATTTAGACTTCATTTTTTAATTTTCCTCGAGGTATTTTCTCCTAACTAACGTGGATAAGAACCCTCACTGGATTATCCTCCCCACTAGATTAGAATTCTTACTGGATTAGAATCTTCCTGAGAATTTTCGATCCGGCAGCCGCAATACTACTGCGTTGAGTCCTATTACCTTATTACCTTTCTCTTTACTGTGCACGTTACTGCGCAGTGGGGGTTTTTACTACCTCTCACCAGGGCACTCTAATGCATCTACTCTTTTCTGCGCACATTACTGTGCAGTAGCAGCAAACAGTAGTTCCGCTGCTGAACTTGCTGCTCTCGGGTGTTCGACAATTCGCTCTTGCCCGTTGTCTTCGTGCTGCCAATAAGTAAGTGTTTTTTTTACTGCTGCTAGTGCCGTCGACGTTGCTCTCACGTGTTCTTTTCGTGCTGCCATTCGTTACTGCGCCGTGAAAGCCCTACTACATCTCACTGGGGCACTCTAATACCTCTACTCGTTTTTGCGCATATTACTGAGATCCAATACTCTCTCGAACGCCTTGGCTTGGCTCAGCTCTGCTCCCCTGATGTAGACTCCTTACCTAGAGGAGGCCCCACCGCGGACTGTCCGTCGGGAGGTGGACAGTTCCCGAGGGAAATGATCAGGATGTGAATATTTCACGCACATACAAATAAATACACTAACACGAATTTCACCTTTAGACCACTCTTTATTTCATTTACAATAGATGAACACTTCTAAATAATCGACGCTAACTCTGGCGCTAACTCGCAATTCGCAGTACCCACACACACTGTTGCTCTCATACCCCGCATTTGAACACCTACCTACACCTGCACGCACACGCACACACCCAAAGTTTCCGCACTCGACCTAGAGAATGGCTCGCTCTGAGGTTACGACAACCCAGTTTGATCATGAGAGTACTTGGCTACAACGAAACGCCTTCGATTACGAGCTACTTCACGCATCGACTCAATGATGAGAACACACACTGCACATCCTCTCTTGATCCGCAGGGTGTCCTACCGGTGGCATCACCAGCTGGTCTGCTGAGTCTCAGACAACGCTGCGGACATTTACACACACACACACACACTCTACAACGTCCTACCGCAACGGTCAGCCGGCCCCTTGCCAACTTCCGAGACTCGGACAACACTTCGCTTCGAATACACCCACGCATTACGCCCTACCGCAGCGGACAGTCGACCTCTCGCCGACTGCCGAGACTTGGACAACGTTTCGCTTCGAATACCCACACACACACACACTCTCTCACGCAGTGCTACAGTTTCCCGTCATCTCGAATGCATCGACTCACACGCGATTCAAGCGATCACGCCCACCAAGCTCTCTTCCCCAACCCGAACGTCTTCCTCTCGAACAAACTAATTCTTGCTCTCTAACTCTTTTAGCAACCTCGCCCCCTCCTCACTACTCGCTAATCTTACCACGCACTACGCGAAATACCTTCAGCCCACCATCTCCAAGAAGTTATCGGCGTCGTGTCCTCGCAATGTCGTCCACTGCCATCCTGCTTCTACATCCTTCCCTCTTGAAGGCCCGTCAAGGAATCCTATCAGTCTCGCTGCTCGCATCTTACTGCCTCAAATATCTTCTATCTCTTTCTTTTCCCTACTTCTCTCATACGACCTAGCTGGCACACGTCTCGTTTTTCCCTTAACTACACGTATATACACAAACTCCCTATATTCCCGTCGCATTAAAATTTTACAAAAGACACAGTAAAAATACAATCAATAATTACAACAATCGTTACAAATCGACAACTCATCTATTTTCCCACCAACCTACCGATTCATACTAAAATGTGCACGTATACCTGCGAACGCAGTATTAACGTTAACATCACTTATTGTTCTTTAATTACACATTTCTTGTCGTTCTAGCTTTTCCCACTCACCCTTCTTTTTGCTCATCTCACTGGCTATATGTCTCCGTCGGCCTCTCCTCTTTCCTCGCATGAAACATAACGAAACACAAACACACGTTCACAGGGCATTTGAATGAGCCTAAAACATCAAATTTTACGTCAAATGGAGTCGAGTTTTGGTGTTTTTCGGCTCAAAATGAAAAATGACCCCGTCATAATCTTTCACCTTGTACAAGTAAACTTCCTGTCCTTATCTGAAAGTACGTATACTACAAAAGCAAAGTTTTTTAAGTAGAAAAAAATAACAAGTGATTCCACTTCGTTATTTAGTTTATCTATGCTGTAGGTGAGAAAGCCATGAAATGCAGCATGGTCTAACTACTGACAGTACCGTTGTAATTCATAGGTAGGTACCAATTTGAAGATGTTCTCTAGAAGTGTGTACTGTTATTTTGTAATAAATATGTTAAAATTTTATGATCTGCAAGGTTTAACAAATGTGATCAACAAGCACATGAAATTCATTGACATGTAGAGATTGATCCTGTGATTAAAGGACTCCTAAGCTTCCAGCTCACATTGAAAACTAGAATTTCAAGCTCCTAAGAATGATTTTGAATTTTGTTCACAGTCAGCATGCATTGTTCATGTCAATATTTTATAGGTAAACGTATAAAATGTTATACTTTTAAGTTACACTGTACTAAAGCTATACATTAATAACTTAGTCATTACTTTTACAATACTGTACTATTGGTTATAATTTTTACTTGTGCTTTCTCTAACCTTTCAACTGGTACTTTATTTTACAAAACTTACAAGTAATTTTTTCATAATATAAGCAAGTCAGACCAATCGCTAGTATACTTGTTGTTTTCTGCTTGAGACTTATTACTAAATATTATAATTGTAAGAAATAACTTTTTTCTTTTCAAAAAAAATTATAGCGCAATGTTTTTATTTTATTTTTTGTTGCATATTGAAGTGAGCTGAACAAAACATGAATGGTCCACCTGAACTTTCATGATGAACAGGTAAGTTAGAAATTTTAATACTGTCGAATAAGGCTTTGAGCAATGATGTGCAAGCTTTACAACAATGATTTCCTCTTTAAGGCTCACCAGATTATGTCAACAACCATGGATCAACGAGCACACCAGCTTCATCAACATGCATGGAATGTGATCCTCTGATTAAAGGACTCCTGAGTTTCCACCAGTTTCAGCGATCACTACTAACATCAAAACCTAGAATTTCAACCTTCGAAGAAGGATTCTGAATTTCATTCACTGGGACTGTCCAAGGTGGTCACTGCACCAGGCAATTAATCCAATGCGATTGTTGTTTTCAATTTTGGTGAAGCCTGCAAATTTCATATGCTGCATTGCGTTCTTAATCGCAAAAGTTGTTTTTAACTATTGTATTTCTTAATCTGATTTGTAATTATTTTGAACGTTTGGTAATTGTGATTATATTTATAAATGTACCAATTCCTACTGGTATACTACTAGTTCAGAGCACTGCCGTAGGTAGCGTCTAATTCTTATAAGCATCAAAGTATGTATTGATAAAGTTGTACTATATAATACATGTAAATATTTATGGTGTTGTTTTTTGATACACTCAAGGAGATGTTCACTTGAATTTTCAGTTAATTTAGTGATGTTGCGATAAAACTGTGTCTAACCGTTTTGGGCTTTCAAAATTACTGTGAAAGTATCATTTAAAAAATAAACGATAATTATTAGACCGTGTAATTGCTCAAACATTTTAGTTACTAGTTAAAGGAAGATTTTACTGTTCATATAGACAAATTTAAAACATTTTTTTGGATGTTTTAAAAATTTTTATTTCGTAAAAAAATTGTTTGCACAGTTTTGAGCTTCCCAATATGTCAATAATTATTGATTTAGCGAAAAAGCATGTTTTTTATACCTCAATTTATTTATTTTATTATATATCAAAATATCTTAATATATTATGTCTAATTCATATTTGGTGTGTACAAATGTGAGCCTTTTTACTACGGTAGGGTAGTATCTAATTTTAAAGGAAATGAAACTTTTTATTTATTTATTTATTTGTGAATTTATTTTCAAACTGATACATTGCATTATTTTATTTCTACATTTTACTCTTCTCGTTACTCTCCATTTCACTCTCACTGTAGTCATCCTGTTTTTGATTTTCCTTCTTTTCCTGTACTGAATTCTCACACCCTCTTTCATTCTTTTTCGGCACACTACTACTTATGTCAGGCTTATGAAAAGTCTGAAATGGAGCTGAGCCATCAAAGTTTTTGGCAGTTGCTGAAAATAAAATGAATTTCCTAATGCAGGCTTGTCAATTAAAACAAAGATTTAATGAATATATTTGTAAATTTTTCAACAACACAAAAGTGAGGAAATGTACGCTTATATCCAGTAAAAATAATAACAGTTTAGTACTAATTATTTTAATGTAAAAATACCCCTTGAAACAGTTTTGGTAAAGTTCTTTTTTGATAATTAAATTAACCATTAATGTTTTCTCTGATATTGAATATTACGTTATTTTTTATGCTCTTTATCTTCAAAATTATTATGATTTTGAAACTATGTAGGTATACTATAAAATAATTTAATTAACAAAAACGTTATTGTTGCTTATGTCTGGTATGTAAAGCAGTAAACGAGACTTGTGTCCCTACCTGTAAAACGGAGGTCCCCCCTGTCTGGTATATACATGTAATTAAATAAGTTTAGTATGTTTAATGGAGAAAACTTTTCATTTTGTCCTTAGTCTGGAAAAGCTTTGCTCGATGATTTGTTTTTTTTTTTTCTCATGAATAATGCTACAAAATACATATTTTCTGTTGCTTTTGACACATCAAATTAAAAAGAATTGGAGCAAAAAAAAAATTTGTTCATTATTACTGCTGTTCTACATGGGGATACATTTTTTAAATCGTTTAAGATTAGTTTCTTCATCATACGTAAAATATACATTGAAAATCACCAATGGTAACGCTTAAACTTTTACTATTAATTACATTACACGATGTATGAAAAAAAATTGTATTGGTTTTAAGATCAGCCATAGAGCAATTTATAATATGACCAATTAATGTATGACTTATGTCAATATTTAGAAAATAAAAAATAGAAATGAAAATATACATGTTTTTGTTACATCACTAAGAGGTTCTTTGTGAATAAAAATTTTACTAGCAAATAAGTTATTAGTACAAACAATAATGTATATTGATTCCATTCAATTTTAATGATATTAACTCCTACTTTTGCCACCTGCCAAACCTCATTAAAATTATAATAGTGCCATGAGCTACACATAATTCTCGACAATCCTTTTCTATGATTACTTACGAAAGTAGGGGTAAATGTAATCGAAATCGCATGGCATCAATATACATCATTACTTTCACTAATAACATAACATAACATCATATATTAAATTTTGAATGACATAAGATTTAAAATCTTTTAATATGTTTTTTTAAATTTTTGTTTACAAAATCGAAAAAAGGGTTTTTTCGTGACTTTATAGGGTTGTTCCTCCAAAACTGCCCACTAGCATCGGATGGTAAATTTTTTCTCAACGTTTTGTGGTGTCAATAAGTATGCTAACCTCACATTGCAGTCACCTCACAACTTTTTTTTTTTTTTTGCCAGATCGAGAATGGCCCACGTGTTTCAGCTGGCAAAAAAATTTAATTTTATAATTAGGATATTACCTTTCAACTAACTACATTTTCATACAGTTGCTAAGTTGAACAATTTTTAATTTGGCCCCACCCCTATATCACCGTCCTTGTCCATTTGGGGTCGATTCGGCCTATACAAGGGGACTCTGACCACTCAAAGACCCAAATTACCATTGGCTATCCAGGTGCATCTCTGACATACATTTAATGTGCCATTACCTGGAATATTATTGCTTCGAAATAAACAAATTTAACGAAAATTCTTACTTGTTATAACAGCTTTGCCCAAAGCTATGAGGTCCGCTACTGCATCATTGCATTGCCGTTGGAAGGCTCTCATTTTCCGGAGCTTTACAAACTTTCCTCCTCGATAACCTTTCCTTTTTGTATTCACTAAAAAGTGACAAAAACATTTTATGTACACAATTTTTATATCATTACAACATGCTGTTTGTGATAAGATCAGTGGAAACGTATTGTTACAAGTTTCTACATCTTTCAAATTATGGGTTAACTAATTTAAAAGTTAGTATAGCCTTACAGACTTTTGTATAAAAGTTTTAATGTAAATACGGTGGCATTCCTATTTATTGGCCATGTGCAAGTCGTTGGAGGGGAAGGCTGCCACCTCTACTAATTTTCACTTGCGGTCTTATGGAAATGAGGATCCGAGTTTGTCAGTGTCAGCTGCCCAACGAATTTTTCCTCCGTAATAATTAACATGAGCTTGGGGGCTTAAGTGAGGGCAGCACCTGACTTGCACTTGGCCAGTAAGTAACAGTTACAACTTTCTGGTTTTATCGTCTAATCGTATGGCCCGTTTCTGTTAAAAAAATTGTTCTTTTTTTCGATAGACCTGTGGAGTACCCTCCTGGTATTATACATAGTGCACATATATTACCACAACTTGAAACGTTTCCCGAAAAACTGTGAAACATTTCCGAAATCATGGCATATCCACGATCAAAGTTTCAGAAATGTTTCTAACTAATAGGGGGGGGGGGGCAAACATTAATCGTGCACTTCATTGTTGTACTTAAATTCTAAATGTTAATTCTAGTATCGTTGATTTTGACAACAGTGACAACTGAGAGCAACGACTATTTACTTTTCGACAGCCAATCACAAAACGGTAGAAATAGAAAGTAAAAGTAGACTAACTCGTTATTTGTTGTTTAAATAATAAACATTTGTTGTAGTTAGCTACCACTGTCGTCGATACAAACGTAAATGTAATAAACATAAATAGTTTGACTACAGAAATTATGTGCACTTTCAATATTTTGGATCCCCCATCTAATTATTTTCGATGCAGTTGTTTCAAAATATACCAAAAATTTTATAGAAAAACAAACCTTGTTTTCTATTGGACGTTACAATTTTAGTTTGTCCAATCGTTCTAATTCCTTTTTTTATTATCGTAGGACTTAAAAACTACAGAATTCCACATTTATAAATGTATAAGCTAAGAAATATTGATTTAAAAAGAGGTTTTAAAGTTTAGTTGCCAACGATAGTATTATTGTGGACCCGTATGTATTTGTTATGGTCAATTTCAATGCTAAATCAAGGGAGTATCCGCAACAGTACCATCATAGTGAAAGAGGTTATGTGTCCACCAGTTATTGCGGACGTGAGACTTTATGACTTAATTTAACGGTTTCAAGTGTTAAATCATCATAACTCATCAGTTCAATTGAAATATACGCATTGTTCGAGAGTACCGTAATAACTAGAGCAACCGCAATAATACCCTCGTTTACCTCTAAGGTAAATGTACCAACTGACGAAATATGTCCTCATTCATAAACATGAAACCATACATGCTATTTTACAACTAATATCACCAAAACATTATTTTTAAGCAATTAATAGTTAAATTAAAAATTTTTAAACTGAAAAGGCTCCATTATTACATTCAATTCAAAGTAAAATAAGTTTGTCTGTGTAATGATTTTATAATAGGGACATGATCAAACATAACCTAACTTATTTAGTTGTCCGTATTATGAAACGAATTTTTAAAATAAAATTCAATTCCATTCCAACCAACTAATTGGCATGAAATGCAATTGTATCAAAAGAAAATCGTGTCATTTGAGTAACGTACTCCAAGTAACTTAAAATTAGTACCCCCAAATTACTTTATGAAGGAAGTTCCATAATTGGTATATGAATTATGAAACACTGGGACAAGCCTTTTGGTGTTTTTTTTATAATAGGGACATATTAGATGTTTCAATTTTATTAGAAACAAACAGTCTATTTTGCATAAAAATAATATAAAAAAATTACAATAAGTTACTAAAGTTGAAGCAATTTGAAAAAAAACCAAAATCACTAGCATTAAAGCATGTCCGCTTTTTTTAAGACAATAGAGAAAAAAAATGCGAAAAATTATGTCATAATTGGTACTCTTACCTTATACGTTGTTTCCTATCACATCCTATCACTCTTTTTTAGTTCTATATAAAAATCTTAATTTCAATGCTCACTAAATAAGCTGTTGGCGCTATACACGATTGTCCTTTTGCTCTGGTTAATTTTGACGTAGTAAGCAATTCTTCTAGTATAGCAATTGCCTCTGAAGATAATTTCAGCCATCTACGTAAGTCTGAATCATTTTAATCCATACGAGCTACATAATTAAATGACTGCAGCAACATTTTTACGGTCAGTTTAAAGTATTGTAAGTTTTTTAATTGGCAATTTGATCCTTGATTGAGCTGAAATGATTCCTATAAAGTGCTCGTTGATGTGCTCCCAATGAACACCAAGTGAAGAATGATTGCTCTTCTGCTCAATCACACCTTATATCAGTTTTGCTAGAGTGGAGAAGCTGTAGATATTTGCTTTTGCTCTCGCTTTTGCTAAAGTGAGAAATCGGAAAGATTCTCTGCGTAGGTGTATTGAATCTCGTCGTTTCTGCCACTATGTGCTCTTGATGAACACGAAACTAAGAATGACGGCTCCGAGCTTGACGCGGCCTTATATCCCAGTATAGTTGGAGTGGGAGAGCGCAGAGACCTTCTGCGCAGGCGTATTAAAGCTCGTAGTCTCTACTGCTGCCGATGTGATTCTGACTGACTCCAAACGAAGAATGACTGCTCCGATGCACAGCGCTACCTGATACCCTCGTATGACTGAAGTGGGAGTAACGTGCGTATCCACATATGAGTAAGATAGTTGGGAATTATCTAGAACCTCTATGTAGGGAGGTTGCAAGCTGCAGAGAGGTCATTTGTCAGCGAGTCGTCGAACCGAAATAGTCACCTGGATGAAGAGCATCTTAAGCGCTAAACAAATCGAGCTAGATGAACTACATTGTTGACCTGCAGGTCTTCAAAAGATGTTCCAATATATCTATCTTGAAAGAGGCAGTAATCATGACGCTTCGAAAAGGTGCTATACCTATGATTTACCAATTTCAAGTGCCTTGTAAGTGTTGAAAGCTGTCACCTAGTGAACACTTGACTAATCAATGGTTAGAATTCCATTATCATTCCATGGGCATCCGGTTCTATACCTTATAATAAAGAAATCTTTACCGTTTTTACAATTTCTGCCTCCATAACCTCGAAAAATGCAAAAGTTCAAAAAACACGTTATATCTTCATGATTTTCAACTTTTGACATTTTTTGGACTATCTACATCGAAAGATGAGACTTTTTTACGTAGATATCGACAATTAAAAAAAGAGGGGTTTTTCGTTTTTACGTAGTATTTAAATGACGAACAAGACGGCGCGAGCTGCTGCAGCCGCGCTGGCAGCGGGTCGGCCGCGCGCTATCTGCTACGATTAGATTAGTTTTTTCAACTATATGTATTATCAATGTAAACAATTATTATTTGACGAGGGTTTGCAATGGATCTGTAATAAATTTTTTGATAAAACTTATTTATATATTGAAAAATTTTATAAAAATAAATAAATTGAAATGAATGTCCATAAAAAGTTTTATATTTACATTGTAAATGTATTTAAAAATAGAGAAACTGATGTGTTACTTAGTTTTTGGCTTCTTTTTAGTTACACTCATTTTACATCCTTTTAATTTTGGGAAGATCCACTTTGACGTTCTCATTTTCCTCTTTAAATGAAATAAATCATTCATTTAAAATTTCGAGTAGCAATCGTTTTTGAACATGCACCCGTGTACCATCATCTTTTTTGACCGAAACATAATCTTTCAATCCCGGCATTAAACGACTTACACTGTCTTTCTCATAAAAATTTTTTATGCAGTTCTTAACTTTAGCAGATAAAACATTTCCCTTTTTTTATCGGGTGATGTAAGTATGCCATGTTCAGCAACCAAATCTGAACCTTGTCTAGCTTCCCTTTCTGTGCAACCAAATTCTTCCATAAAATCTCTTTGGTTCCAAAATTGCGGGGCGAGAGTGAGCAACGTGATTCTTTCTCCCGTATCATTTGATGATGCAAATTTCTCAATAATTTGCTCTAATACTGCGATGCTTGCTTAACGATATTTATTATCTTCAATTTTTTTTTTAGATTTTTACTTACGAGCCTTAACCTTGCTCTTTACACAAATCAAAGCATCATCTCGAATAAAAGGAAAGGTTTCTGTCAAAAATTGTGGAAATTTAGCCAGATTCTTCTTGTTTTTGTGATTATCTATATTCAATGGATTACAACGTTTTACCTTCTTTAATACTTATTATTAAAAACGAGTTATAAAAACCAAATCACTGCTGAAATAGACTATTGATGAATGCGTACGTATAAAGCTCACTTCGATTCTCTGTTACAATCATGTAACCCACGTAACAAAATTTTTAAACAAAATTACACTGAGAATTAAAAATAGTACCAAAATCTATAATCTATATAAAAGAATTTTTTGTTTAAATTATTGACTAAAGAAACATCCTGTGTGCGTGAAAAGAAATGTATACACACTGAAAAACTGGCTTGTGAACCACCGATTACTACTA
>NW_019379503.1:215530-279051 GCF_000648655.2 Copidosoma floridanum | reverse complement strand
ATATATATATATACAAGTTTAGGACGTTGACTTGGCGAGTTAGTGGAGCTGAGTCAGATTGGCTTAAGACATGGCAGCAAGCGGTTGTGCGTGCAAGCATGTCAGGGCCGTAAGCGGCTGGTATAATTGTTGTCGAGCGTTGTGATTTGCTTAATTGTCATTGACTTCAATTGGTGTAAGGTAAAGTACCCAGTAGTTTTACAGAAATAAAAATAGCACCAGTCATTGGACAGTCCATTATAATTAACATATTTGAATAAAAGACGTATTCAAATAGGGAGAAAAAATTTATTTATAATCCATCAATGCATAATAATGCCGGATGAAAAAATTTATCTTGAAAACTCTTTTTTGTTTTTACGTAAAAAAAATATGTTTCAAATGCGAAGCATGTAAGATTGCTGTCCAAAAATAGATCCCTTTAATGACATAAAAGTGTTTCTATACTCAGTACTTGGACACAGAAAAAATCGCTAAAAATTATAATTTATAGTTGGTCATAAAATGTTCAAGTTATTTTCTAACTAAAGTTACTTTGCAAAATGTATATTATTATTATTTTTATTGAGTTTATCAGAGTTAAATACGCGAAAAATATAAATAACTCTGTCCAAGAATATCGTCCATTCGATAACATAAGATTTTTCCTATACCTGGTACTTGGAAAGTAAAAAATACTTAAAATTATTGATTATAACTGAATGTAACATGTTAATGTTACTGTTGAAAACTAAAATAAAGTTGTATGATGACCAGAAACTATACCATGTAGTGAAAAAGATTATAATCATTGAGTAGTTGGGAGATGTTAGAAAGCATTTTGAAATTAGGTCCACCCTAACCTCCTTTTCATTTAAGTAATATGGGGTATCCAACTACTGGTCCGAAGTCTAATGTTGGTCCCAGTACTTGGACACTGGTGTCCAGATACTTGGTCTTGATGATTTTTCTTTGATATTAATTTTTTCTTTGTTTCTGAACCTGATATATGTATTTTTTTTTTCTAGTAAATGAAAAAAAATTTTAAATAATGAATGCAATGTTTTTTTAAACATCATTTTTTATTAGTCTTTTATAAATCAGTAAAGAAAATTTCGACTGTCGAAAGTGTCCAACTACTAGGTACTTTACCTTAAACTTTCTTTTATTTCTTATATTTGCTTGAATAAACTATTGTTTATTTGTGTTTGCTTTACCAAATAGTGTTCTCTTCTCTTAAATGAAATGGCCTACCATCCATTCCCTAGTGTTGTTGAAAATAGGCAAATATCAAACATAACAATTCAGAAGTGGGATACCAACAACAGTAAAACAGAGGAAGACGCAAGTGAGATTTTCGAGATGTATACGCACGAAGAGATGAAAGGGTAGTTGGACCAACAGAAGGCTGAGTACGAGGAGGAGTTGAAGAAGCTGCGAGGAGAAATATTCAGGCTAAAAGCTTCTCAGGTGTCTGAGGATGAACAGCCTTTGGCTCAGGCGCTGGAAAAGCTGAGTAGAGTGCTGGAAGGTTCGACGATGTATTCTCAGAGTGAAACGGGACAACTGCTTACGTTCGCAAGTGCACACAACACAATCAGTGAATTCCACGGGAATGAGGGGCCAGAGCGTGCTCGAGCGTGGATGCGAGACGTTGAGAATGCAAAGAGACTGTATGGATGGAACGAGGAGATGACTTTTACGGTAGCAAAGTCTCGCTTGAGCAGTGGTACCTGGAAATGGTTGATGACAAAGTCGGAGGCAGTCGTACAAAAAGATCTCACAGTGAAAATTTGAAAATGATGTTGGCACGTGTACAAGTAAAAGGTAAAAATCTCCAGGATTATATACTTGAGAAAATATGGTTGTGTGATGGATTGAACTTTTCGGTGTTGAAAGTACATGACGAAATCACGTCAGGAGTTTGGTCGCAAGATTCTGCTCAATATCTAGCTGGACATGAGTACAGAACAACAAACGAAATTCTTCAAGATTTGGTTCGTTACGAGAAAATTTCGGAAGGAAGGCACGAAAGAATTTCTGGTCAGCGTCTACGAGGAAACGGTCGTGGAACGAAGCCGGAAAGGAAAGGCAGTGCGATGCCTGCCATTACGTGGAATTCTTTGGGTTGCAGTGGTGGAGCGGCTGAGTCAACAACTCAAGGAGGAGCGAAGCAACAGCAGCAGGACGAAGGTAACAGAACAGCAAGGTTGCAGCAGGGTAGCACAAAGGCTTATCATAACTGCGGTATGTGAGGATATTTTCCCCTCGAATGTCTAGCTCTGAGAAAAGAAGTAACATGTTATGTTTGCCATAAGCCTGGACATATTTCGACGCGCTGTCTTAATAAATTGGGTGTGGTTATTTCCGATGTTACTCTTGTAGAGGCGAATAATACTGATGGAACGCGAAAAAGATTTATACGAAACGTTAAACTTGAAGAGCAGCAGTTCAAAGCTTAGATCGATATGGGTTCGGGGGTAAACACAATTTGGAAGGTAGCTGTCGAGAAGGCTGGTTTCGAGCAAATTGGTGCGAGTTCTATTTTATCTGGTTTCGGTGGGAGTCAAGTTAAGTCTCTGGGGGTAATTGTTGAAAAGATGATTTATGGCAAGTTAAAGCTGAGGCAGGAAATCTTTAGAATTGTGCCGAACACTGCTCAAGAGTATAACGTTATTTTAGGGCTCTCATTTACGGAGGCGAAAGACATAAACTATATGCAACGCGGAAACGAATTATTTTTGTCTGATGTAGAGAGTGCAAATCGGGACGACGGAAGTACACAAGTAAAACTAAACACGACGGCGAAGAAAGTCTATTCGTTTGAACAATTGAAATTAGTCCCTGGTGAGGTGAATTTTGTGAATTTTGCTTTCGAGTCAGGGGTCGTGCAAATGCCTGTCATGAATTTAAGCGAAAAAAGTAAGACAGTTAAAATCGGTGATCGCGTGGAGGAATCGGTGCTGGCAATACAGTCGATTGATGTTATTAAAAATAGAAAAGAAGCAATTCGGTTAGATGAGATAAATACTCCCACGGACGTAAGCATTGAACGCAAAAATGAAGTAGTCGACTTGCTTAATAAGTATAGGCAATGCGTAGAGAAAAACGTGAGCGAACTCGGAGTAACTAGCGAAGTTACAATGGACATCGAGGTTAGTAATTGCACGGAAATTTGGGGTAAGCCATACCGTTTAAATGCGGTTGATCACGCGGACTTGGAAGCATTAGTCGATGAGTATAGGAGCGCTGGGATTATTACTGATAAAAATTATATATTTGCAAGTCCAGCATTTGTGGTGCGAAAGAGCGATGCATCACCACGTATGGTTGTCGATTATAGAAAACTATATAAAGTGACTAAAGTTATTCACCATCCAATTCCGAATGTAGATGATTTGCTTGAAAAGCTGAACAAGGCTAAAGTTTTTGCGAAGCTAGATTTAGTGAGTGACCACTTACAAATGCCGTTGATGGAGCAAGCGAAGGAGCTCAAAGCATTTATAACTGAAACTCAAACGGGGCAATTTGAAAGAGCAATGTTTGGTTTAGCAAATGCACCAAGATTGTTTGCCAAATTAATGGATCAAGTTTTGGGGGTAGTGAGGAGGCGTGGAATTGCTTTTAATTTTTTTGACGAAATTTGCATTACGCTGAGAATTGGAGTGACTTTATGAAAAATCTCGAGGATGTTCTTAGACTTTCATCTGACGCGGGTTTAACTTTGAAATTAAGTAAATACGTGTTTGGAGAAAAAGAAGCTGAGTATTAAGGTTTCGTGGTTGGCCGAGGAGTTATCAAGCCTGGCTTCAGAAAAATTAGTGCTATCAAAAATTATCCACCATTGAAAAATAAAAAAGAAATACGACAATTTACAGGGCTTGCTAGCTTTTTTCGACGTTTTATTAAAAATTTTGCAATTATGGCTCGCCCAATGAGTGTAACAAAAAAAAGTGTAGATTTCAAATGGGGCTCTGAGCAAGAAAAAGCATTCCAACAGTTAAAGGAAAGATTGACATCTGAACCCGTTTTGAAAGTGTACAATCCGAAGGCAGTCAAAATCGAGTTCCATACTGATGCCTCATCGCTAGGTTTAAGAGCATTATTGTTGCAGGCAGATTCTGTGGATTATCAGTTAGTGCTAGTTTATGCGATTTGTTGGTGTACAACTGAGGCTGAGGCAAGTTATTATTCCAGTAGACTAGAGCTGATGGCCGTGGCATGGACCTTAGAACGTCTGAGACCGTTTTTGATTAAAATCAAGTTTACTGTAGTGACGGATTACCAAAGTCTTACGCATTTAAATGCATGGAAGACAAAAAGTGCGCAAATTACACGATGAATGAGCGAAATTTTAGAATACGATCTTGAAGTGAAGCATCGCCTAGGTGAATCGATGCAACACATAGATGCTCTTTTATGAGCGCCATTCGAGGAGAATTCTGAAATTTTAAGCATTGAGACCAAAAGGAATGAAATTTCGTTGTTTCAAAGTTCGGATAGTGAAATTTGCGAGTTAATAAAAACTCTACAAAAGTACGAAAAAAAAATTAGCCGTGATGAAAGAGGAAAAGCTAAAAATTTTATTCTGAAAGTTGGAATTTTGTATAAGCAAGTTGAATGTGATGAAGTAGTTTGCTTATTATTTGTAGTTCAAAAAGCAATGCGAAAATCAATAGTTATAAAATATCACGATCTCAAAAGTCATTTGGGAGTTAAGGAAACCGCGAGAAGTATTGAAAAATAATACTATTTTCTAAGATTGAGGCGTTACGGGCGAGTTTACATACGAAACTGTTTGGAATGTATACTAATATATAAACTAGCAAAGCGAAAATCGGGGCCAGAGAAAGATGAACTTCATCCAATTGCGCCGGGAAAACGACCATTTTCATTAGTACATGTTGATCACGTTGAGCCATTTCCGACGACTTCAAGTGGGTACAAGTATATCCTTGGTCTGATCGATAATTTCACGAAGTTCATTTTTCTCGAGCCTGTTAAAAATGTAACTAGTTCGGTGACGGTTAAGAAATTAACTGAATTTATTAATCTGTATGTATCTCCGAGTAAAATGGTCACAGATTAAGGTACTGCGTACACTTCACTAATTTTTAAAAAATTTGCGAGAGAAATGGAATATATCACGTTCTAAATTCGAGCCGTCACCCGCAAGCTAATGGCTGATTGAGCGTCTTAATCAAACGCTGTTACCCGCATTAAAAATTGCAGCAAGTAACGATGAAAAAACCTGGGATAAATAGGTAAAGGTAATTGCGCGTGATATTAATTCTTCGGTAAGTGCGGCAACCGGAAAAACTCCGTATAAAGCGTTGTTGGGATATTGCCCGAGAATTGACGACGGTCCTTTAAGACATTTAACGTTGGATGCTCTGAAAGCTATATCCCACCTGCGCGAATAGAAGAAAGCTTAAGCGAAAGAATCGAACAAGAGCAGGAAAAATACAAACAGCGGTATATATGAGTTTAGTACGTCGACTCGGCGATGCGCTAGCGCCACGATAAGCCAGGAGCGAGTTAGCGGAGCTGAGTCAGATTGGCTTAAGACGCGGCAGCCAGCGGTTGTGCCTGCAAGCATCTCAGGGCCGTAAGCGGCTGGTATAATTGTTGTCAAGCGTCGTGACTTGCTTCCTTGTCATTGACTTGAAGTGGTGTAAATTTTCTTTTATTTCTCTTATTTGTTTGAATAAACTATTGTTTATTTGTGTTTGTTTTACCAAATAGTGTTCTCTTCTTTTAAATGAAATCGCCTACCATCTATCCCCTAGTGGTGTTGAAAATAGGAAAATAGCAAATATAACAGTTATTTTTCTATTTTTTAAGCGTAACATAGTATGATCGATGAATCCCAACATCAAACAAAAGTGTTAGATGATAAATATACATGTATTGTACACTAAGACTTTATCTTTCCAACGCTATTGCTGAGAAATAGAACAGATAACCTAGCAGACTACGTTGACCACACAATACCCAATGTACAGTTGGTGAATAATTATTAAAATTACATGAAAATTTATGAAGTAGAACGTTTAGAGCTAAAACTTTGCATTGATATTCTGAAGTCAAATGGAATAACTTTTCCCACTGAAAGTTTTCTGACAGTTGATGATGAATGACTTTTAAATAATAAAGGTTCTCAGAACTTTACAGTGAAGAGCTAACACGTGTGTGTGTGTATGCGCGCGCGCATATATCTACATTCATACAATACACATATATACAGAGTAACGTGCTGACCCATCGTAAAACCTCTTTAATTTGACTTCTTATTCATAATAACACTTCTAAGAATTGCACTTTACATTCAGGGAGTTAGGTTACTCCTGTGAGGGTGGGGAGTAGAGGGGGGCACGTGCATGTGCAGAAGGCGCTGCTATAAAGTCTGATGTACTAATCTATACCAAAAACGTCTGCTCTCTCAATTATGGGAAATGTATCTTGTAGTATAAATTAAATGACGTAAATACTGAGAAATCTTAACATGACTCTGAGAGATATACAAGCAATAATGATAAATTTATTTTTAAATAAGTAGATATAAATACTGTTTTTATAGCCGATAAAAAATAAGGAGTTAATGGCATCGTCAATCTGATCTTTTTTCAAGAAAAGTATGAGTTTTCAAAATAAATAATGGTAATGATATAGCATTAAAGTACAAAGTCTCACGAACGGCCTTACCAAGTTTTAGATCATAATTCTAAGTAGAACGGTTTATACAAGTGATTTTGTGAAAAGCCATCATGCCACGTGAGAATTCGATATCACAGTTGACAGTTTACTTAGTGCGTCCTTATCTCTCACATGAGTGTAGCATAAAAGCTGGAAACAAATTTGTTTACGGTTAGCCAAATATCTCCAAAAGTTCGGACGCAATTTTGTTAAGACTTTGAACGTGTATTAATAAAATTGTCTTTCATAACACATCAGTTTTTTAAAACATTCTCATGGCTATGTCAAGCCTAATAAGTATTTTTCTAAAATTTCTTTGACTACACGTTTGAGCTCACGTTAAACACAACAAAAAAGATAAATTTAATAAACTTTTTTTCTAAATCAGTCAACGCAATTTTGTTTGCTGTATTCGTGTAGTGTTTCTTTACAACACATATTTTTTTGGAAACATTATCATCGTTAAGTGACTTGCTACCTTAGAGAAAGCCTTTTCAAAACATTTAATAATCCAATTGTCATTCACGATCTTATGTTTCCGAGCTTTAACACACTTGTGTAGAGCTTATTGAGGTGTAAATACAGCACTTATGGTTTATTATTCTACCCTTTCTTACATATTTTATCAGGGCAAACAGGACTAAAACAAAACATCCTTATAGGGAGTTGAATTTTTTAAAGAAATGTATGATTTGTTCGCCATGATATTAAATAAAAATTCCTGGCATTAATTTGTGAAATGCAATACACTTATTGATTGACTAGAGTGAATTTAGTATCTTATATATATATATTGCAAAAGATATCGTTAAAAAGTAGCACTTTCTTATATTTTTCAGATTACTCAATGGATATTGGAAACAGATATAAAGAGAATATTGTTCATGTATGTGCAGCTAACGGCTGCGTTGATGTACTTAGAGATATTGTCTTCAGGCATGGGAGGCAATGTTTGCAGAGAAAAAATTCATTTGGCTGGACACCAATAATGCATGCCATTAGAAATGAAAACGTGTTAACGGTGAAATTTTTGCTGAACTACAATGCTATTATCAAAGATTTTTCGTTTATAGGTATTTTACCCCACAAAAAGAATTATTAGTAACTTTTTTTTGTAATTATGATAAATTTTTGTGTAGAAGCATAAGATAATACAAAACAAATTTTTTTTCAGTATTTTTTTTATAGTTTGGAAATAAAATAAGACAGTTTATAGTCAAGTTTTCAGAGAACTTATATGATCCATAATTTAGATCCTTATAGCTTATAAAATTTATATTAGAAAAGATTTCTTAAAAAATTACCAATAAAACATTGCGGTAGTTGCTTCTGCATCTTAAAGTAGAGAAAATTCAATCTGTTCATCTGCTTAATATACTTATATGACATAGCTCCCAAGTATCACTCTAGTTTCTAAAATCGAAACTTATAAAAATTACCAAACTTCTTAATACAATTAATTGAAAAATGATGAGATACATTTTAACAATATAAAACTAAGTAAATTGAAAAACAAGTTCTTCTTAAATACAATTTTTCAGTTGAAATTCCGTACAACTGAAAGTACTAATATAGTAGTGGTTTTATAAAAGCTATTCTTGTGATACAATTATTTGCATCTTTTGTATGAAAGAGTTCGAAACGTCATAAGATTAAGTTCTATTTAAGCTTACTTATCTTACTAATATATAAAGCAAAGTCGCTAAAACCGTTGTAATCGCTAACCACGAAAAATTCTCAATCAATCTTGTTGAAATTTTGCATACTGATTCTTGACACGTCCTAGATGGTTTTAGTATAGTTTTCATCTTAAAATAGTTAGCAACAATAGCAATAAATAAGCTTAAAATTATGCAAAAATACGCTAGCTTTTTACTTTAGTTTAGTAGGATCCGCTAGGTTGCGTAGGAGTAAAATCGAAGCTATCTGCAATTGAATTAATTAAGTCTGGTTTGTATATACCCAAGCAAAGTACTTAACGCTACAGTCGATCATCGACAGAGCAAAAAGCATAGAGCTGGGAGTTGTGCAGCTGGATATCTCGGCTATCGACAACACTGTTCTTTAATGGACAAGCGACTTATGATGAACTCTATCCCGAACTACTAAGATTAACGAATGTCACAAGTAAAAAGTGTTCTTAATGCTAACGTCTCTGGCATAATACCAGAAAATGTCTGGTCAGAGTACAATTTGTTGTAACGATTAGAGGTTTTGCGGTCGTTCCGCTAATTGACTTAGTGCTACCAGATCAGATTTCGCTACATCAGCAAGCCAGGAGAAACAACCCTAAGGAGTTTGGGTAGCTACATCAAATGAAAATTTCATCAACCTTCCCCTCAGTGGTTTGTCCCAATGGCATACCCATAGAAAAAGTCCAAGCCCACTTCTGCGACCAACGTTGAATGGTTGGTTATCTAAGGAATAACCCAAATACGAGATATTCTTTGGCCATCAGCGTACCTTCCTTCAGCACGATCTCCAGACCCAGAGATTCTGAGAGTAAGAGCCGAGCTACTCGTAGCCAGCTCTCCATCATTAAAAATAATAATAAGGAATAGCTGGAAGTTTGACCACTGGCCTTTTTTAGGGCCATTATAAGTATTCACGTTTCCTATTTGACCATCAATCTCATCAGTTCTTTTATGGGCTACCTAAGCTCAAACTACCTTGCCAACAAATACATTTTTACTACTATTTCCGACAACGATTCGTCAACTAAAAGATTGTATAAAGCAGACACTATTAAACTTAGTCAGTTATTCACTCGTAGACGTCACGAGTGAAGTTGTTCGTCGCAAGGCTGGGAACCCTGACGATCGACGATCTTATATTACCCCCTCAACTGCCTTAAAGAAAAAATAAACTTTAGCAAACGGGATAGTCTCCAATGGGCAAAATTTACGAACGAATCTCCCCACCTTTGATCATTAAAACAACTGAGTCTACAAAAAAAGAAGGTGCTTTAGACACCAACGTCTTTGGCGTAATACCAGGAGACATTGGGAAAGAGCTCTACTACCAGCTGTAACGCTTCAGACGTTATAGTTATTCTCCCGATCAGTCTGGTGCTATAATAATAGGCTAGAGAAGATCACCCTGAGAAATCCAGGCAGTCATGTTTGTTGGAAACGTGAGTCAAGAAAGAGAATTAAAAAAATTTTGATGCAATAAATGATGGTATTCATTGTGTGATTTTGCTCACATTAAGAAGAAATGTATTATTTCCTGTTAAAGCTGAAAAAAATGTCCGTGTAAAAAGCTCAATAAGTATTTGAACCCTTCCAATTTTTTTAAAAATATTATTGCCAAAACATTTTTATCCATACGAAGTAAATGTTTTGTCAATCACAATACCATATATTGTCGTTAAAGTTATTTGTTGTTTTCTCCATAATTTTTGCTCTACAAATATCTGTTATGACTCCTGAAATTTAAGATAGCACGAACTATTTTAATCTCTTTTTACTATCTTCCAATCTTTTATAAAATTAAATAATACTGCTGTAAACAGGTTTGATGGCTTAGTAGTTAATGTGATAGCCTCGTAGTCTAAGAACTTGATAATAGCTAGGGTACGCTTGACACAATTGCTGCACTCTGTAAATAGTATCTAGTATGATGAATGAACAAATTCTCTGAGGGGAAGTTTTGTTATGAAAGTCTCGCATACTTGGGAAAACAGGAGGGTAATGAGGGAAAAAACGGACCGTGTGGTAAAAATAAAATATAAAGGATATGAAAAAATCCAGAAAATAGGTAGACGTCTAATTAACATACTATACTACACTTACACTGTTGTACATAAATCAAATCCAGTCTATTTCACTCAATAATGGTTTTTATTATTATGTTTGGATTTACATTTCTACTAATAGATCCAATTTTTATTGTATTGAAAAGTTTTTTTATTGTATTGATTGGCTCTAATGACAGCCTATGATGCTAATGAAATAATTATAAAAGCATATGATTATACTGTCAAACTTTTTATTTGTGTTTCAGCACGTACAGAACAAGTTTAAGGCCCTTATGAGATTTTATCTGAATAATTACAATAAAATATTTAAAAACAAAAAAATTTTCACAAGAACTGATGATATTCAATCAGCGACCACGAATGTAACGTTTGGAATCGTGCTTTTCTAGTATCGAATACTAAAGTATTGGTGTGTAAGTGTTCACTACACCGAGTATCACACACAACTGTCTAAAAGTATGAGTCAATGACCCTGCGACAAGTTAGCGGGGTTACTGTGTCCTTTATCCAAAAGGGTGTATTAGCAATTTGAAGTTGTTGTCAATAAATAGTTGGTTATAGTTTACAAAGATAAATAATTTGATATTTAACAGCAAGTTTGCAAAAAGCTAAATTTTGAAAAGTGTTTACTAATCTTAAAATAGATATACTAAACAACGTAATTGCTGACAGAAATATTCATAAAAAATATCTTGAAAAATCTAAAGACTGAATAATTAAATCATTAAAAAAAAAACAGACAACTATAACATCATAGTTTCAGATTTCCTACATTTTATTTGTAGAAAAATCACGATAGAGTAATTACGCAATTTTGATGCAGCACAGGAAAAAAATGTCATCTCTTAATATCTCAAAAATACTCAAATTTTCAGGAAAGTGTTGGGCATATTAGACGTAGAAACAGACTAGTTAATGAGTATACCTTAGTTTTACCCCCCAATACCAAAACATTGCTGACTGACATTCATAACAATAGTAATTTTGATTTGAAGTGGTTTCATAATCTTTAAGAAAACTATGTATTTGTCATTTTGCATTTGAATTTCTTAAAATGCTAGAATAGAGATTAATACGTAACGAAGATAGAATTGTTGATGTTATCCGAAGTAAAATTTTTAAGGCGTTCTAAGGTTTTTTTAAGACCACTTATAAAACAGAAAAAAAAAGGTTAATGATATTGCTATAACAAATGTTTTTTAAAAAATAAAAAAAACATGTAAGTCACAAAAGCTGATAAAGAGAACTTTACTTGCATGTTAGAAAAAATGTTATATTCATAAAGTTGAAAATTAACTGAAGTTAAAGTACGACAAGATGCTCCGAAGTCATCTTAATGAAATAATTAAGATAACATCAATATTGTTAGAGCGTTGGCAAAAGTTGGGTATATTTGAAGATAGTGAGTTTTACTTGAATGATTACGAAATTAAAAATTCATGTTTGTCGCGTTGCTGTGGTTTAGTCAAAGTGTATGACGCAGAATTTCCTATTCGCATTATTGTATCTGCGATCAAGTTCCCTTCATATATTTCTTTAAAACTTTTTACGACTTTTTTTAATAGTACCATTCGAAAAACAAAGTCATTCATCAAAAATACTTGACAACTTGAAGAGAAAATAAACACAATAAGTATACCTTCTTAGTTAATAAGCTTAGATGTTATTAGCCTGTTTACTAACACAGGTGGAAACATCATTATAAAAACTATTAAGGCTAATTGGAAATATCTACGATCTAAAAGAAAGATGTCTAAATGCTCTTGGTTTTGAAAAACCATTTTATTACGGGTACATTGATAATATCTTCACTTGAGTATTAGCACATCTAACTTACTACACTTTAGATTTATTTAATTAATCTTACAAACTTACAATTTACAGTTGAAATAGTAACTAATAATAAAGTTAATTATCTCGACCTGAAGCTAATCATGGAGAGTGATGGTTCAATTATCACCAATTGTAACCGAAAACCATCGCGGCACGAGAGAGAAGCAGTGGTGGTAGTTTACCCTCTCCTGATGATGATGAAGCAGAAATAGTGCCAGCCCCGATCGCACCATCCCTGTGCCAGTGGCACCTCATCTGGAAGCAGCTTTTCTCGCCCCATTCCTGGTCACAGCTCTAGTCTGTGGTCAAGCGCAGAGTCGTGCGTCGCGGTCGTGACGCCACCGATCAGATCAACGTGCCAGCAGCTGCTTCTAACCTAGAGGCAGTTTCTAACGCACCTCTAGTAGCAGCTCATGGTCAAGCACTGCGTCTTCGTTCTCTTCTCAATGCTGACTTTTCAGCCGTAGGAGCACCCCCAGCGTCTGTGGTATCCCGCGCACGAGCACCATGTCGCCAAATCGCTCTTGATGCTGACTTTGGTGCCGCGGGCATACCTTCAGCTGCTGCGGTAATCGAAAATCGACATAATAACAGCTAAAAATTCAGTTTTTGTAGGTACCTTATTACCAGTAATTAATTCGTTATTTATTGTTTTGAAATTTGTATTAATACCTAGTTTATCGAAATGATTATCCTATTGTTATCCTAAAATTGTCTCTTCATTATTCTCGGTTGGATCTAATGACTGTAATAATGTATTTTTCTTGTCATCGCCATGCAAAATCGATAAATTGTTACTCGACCAGCTGTGCATTTCCCAATTAGTTATTAATTTCTGCCACTTGACAAACGCGATCTAAAGCTTCAAGGCACAATTCATAGCTATCTGAGAAATCTTCCATGTAACAATTCTTTTTTAAACTTTTTATGCTCGTTGGATACTTTAATGAAAATAAGTCGTTGTTTTTGTCTTTGATAAACAACGTGGTACAAGGGGACGACTTCACGCCAAACATCATTGGATTAATCAAAAGTTTCTACGAAAGTAATTCTAGTAAAACTTATCAAAGAAATACTTTATTTTGTTCATTTAACTCCAATTTTTCTCACTACTTTTAAATTGATCAGCGTCGTGGCAGAACTGTTGTTGTCAAAGGCGTTAATTTTTTCCAAGCCGATAATTTTCAATGTAAATATTTTTAATGTATCCCTTGAAAGCAGTATATGGGATGTATCGAACAATCATTGAATCAGGAATTTTTCATCGTCTCGCTTGACAGATTTAAAAAAAACAAGTAGCCTAGTTTGATCACAGACTTTATTGCCACTACAGATTTTTTAAATTGAGTCGTGACTTTAATTAAGTTACTTTTATGATCGCCAATTCGCGGTAAACTCTGTACATCATTCAAAGTCTTTTGTAAAATCATGTTATTCTTTCTGAATCTCATTTCCAACATCTGCATTATTTTATGCGTACTGTTTCCAGCTACATAAAAAGTGTTAGTTGCATCGTGAGCATCACCCTTTAACGATTTGAAAAGCCTGAATAGATTATATTGGTTTGTATAGCATTTTTCTCGGTTAGCAATCAATATGCTTGCTTAAGTTTTTTCCAGTTAAGTGAATCTCCATTAAAAGTCAGCAAAGGCTTCGATGCTATTCTGTTAAGTAACGCAGAATTATTAGTCTGAAAACTAGCTTCTTTATTGGCCGTCAAAGCACTCTTAATACTCACTAAAGTCAGCATTGGGAACAATTCGATGACATGGTACTCGGGAGCAAGCTACCACAGTAGCTGGAGGTGCCCCCATATCTGTAAAGCCAGCATCGGGAACAGGACGAAAACGCAGTGCTTGACCACGAACTGCTACTAGAGTTGCGTCAGGAGCCACCTCCAGGTTAGGAGTAGCTGATGGCATGTTCATCTGATGGGCGTGATGACACTGTACTTGACCGTGGACAGGGGCTGGGACCAGGGCTGGGGCGACGGAAACTGCGTCCAGATTAGGTGCAGCTGACACGCTGAACTGATTGGTGCGAGAATGTTGCGTTCGACCACAGACTGAGGCTGGGGATCGTGCGATTGCCCTATTTCTTGCTACGCTATTTCTGCTTCATCATCGTTATGGACGGGAGGGTGAACTGCCGCCACTGCTTCTCTCTCGTGCCACTTGTCCAACGTTGCTATCTGGCTGCAAACTTCTGAAGTTGACAAGTTGCTCTTCGCCTTCCAGGGCTCTCCAAAACCAGTTCAGCCTCGGAATCTCTTCCAAATCCATTTCAGAAGAATTGCTGCCATTTTCCTAATCCAGAAGTCGCTGCCATCTAGCTAGTGGTCCCCCTTTGGATAGGTTTTGACTCCTCTGCATAGTTTGAAGCACGACAAAAATTTTTGGGAATTTTTACTTTATTTTGATTTCCGGCCGATGTACCAAAAAATTTTACCAATTAGTCTTTTTTTCAAAATAAAAACCGTACGTTATTAATTCTTTTCACAATTAATTTATTTTGTTCAAACGTTTTACGTATAGACTCAACGACAGTTACGACGTTTTTTCCCTCATTACCCTCCTCTTTTCCCAAGTATGCGAGACTTTCATAACAAAACTTCCCCTCAGAGGATTTGTTCATTCATCATACTAGGTACTATTTACAGAGTGCAGCAATTGTGTGAAGCATACCCTAGCTATTATCAAGTTCTTAGACTAGGAGGCTATCACATTATCTACTAAGCCATCAAACCTGTTTACAGCAGTATTATTTAATTTTATAAAAGATTGTAAGATAGTGAAAAGAGATTAAAATAGTTTGTGCTGTCTTAAATTTCAGGAGTCATAAAAGATATTTGTAGAGCAAAAATTATGGAGAAAACAACAAATAACTTTAACGACAATATATGATATTGTGATTGACAAAACATTTATTTCGTGTGGATAAAAATATTTTGTCAATAATATGTGTGTGGTACTCGTTTTAGTGCACGTTTACGCACCAATAGATTAGTATTTGGTACAATAAAAGCTCGATTCTTAACGTTATATTCATAGTCACTAATTAAATATTTTAGGAGGTGCTAACGTTGCTTGTCATACTACCATGTGTGAGTTTAGAATTTTTCTAGTGCTATTGTTTTTTGTAAAACATTTGTTGTTCTTAAATATTTGTTAAGACCAGCCTTTTAGGTTATTAAAAGGTAGGTGGCTTTGAACAGAGAGGATGGGTTGAGGGTGGCCAGAGTCGTCTTCGAGGGTCTCGATCAGCAGTCGAGATCAAGCAGCAGTAAGCACCCTGCCTAGCTGAAATTTGTCATAATGTCTTACATAAGTTTTTGCGTAATTTCTTATGTAATTTCTTATGTAAGTTCTTATAAAAGATCGTGTATCAGTCGTTTAAACGTATTTAATTACTATCTAGATACATACATGGTGAATTAAAAAATTTTTTTTGCATAAAAGCTGTTAGAATAGCTAATATAAATTAGTAAATACAAAAAAAAATATCTCTTACCTCCACTAAGGGGATTTGAACCTGGTCTAGGGAATCTCTAGGCAAGTGTCTTACCGATTTGGCCAAAGTAGATTCGATATATAGGAAAGAATTGACGCCCTCAGAAGGTACACCTGATACTAACAATGATGTTATTAAGTCCTCAAGTTATTGCTTTTTAAAATCTCTGATACTAGTTAAGAAACGTTTTTCCACTTTTTATTTAAATTAAATACTTTTTTTTAAAACTTTATTTCATGTGAATTATTTTTACTGCTGGTTTTCGATACCAACGTTGAAGTATTGAAGAGAAAAAGTTAATCCTTAACTTTGTTGTAGCAATTACAATGAATTTATTATACTTTTAAAAATAGATTATTTTTTCCTTAAAATAAAAAGTATAAGTAAAGTTCAAATAAAATCCGTGAACGAAAAGTAGTTGTGAAATCAATTACTAGATTAAGTGTCGAGTAACGCATTATCAAACTCAAACCAATGTTATATGTACATTTATAAAATGTTTATTAACCAATGAGGTAACCAAGGTGGTAAATGTTATCCCTAAAATAAAAAAATAAACATTAGTTCTAGAAGTACCTTATGAGGACGTCAATTCTTTCCCATAAATCGTATCCACTCTGGCCAAGTGGCTAAGACACTTGACTGGAGATTCTCCGGACCAGGGTCAAATCTCCTTAGTGGAGGTGAGAGATGCTTTTTTTGGTATTTACTAATTTATATTAGCTATTCTAACAGTTCTTATGCAGAAAAAATTTTAAAATTCACTGTGTATGTATGTAGATAGTAATTAAATGCACTTAAACAACTAATACATGAACTTTTACAAGAACTTACATAAGAATTTACATAAGATCTTATGTAAGTTCTTGGTAAATAAGCAAATGTAAGATCGTATACAAGCTCTGATATAAGTTCTATTTAAAGAACTTATATGAGAACTTACATAAGAACATATGTAAGAAATTACGTAAGAAATTATCTAAGAAATTACATAAGAACTTGTGTAAGAACTTATGACAAATTTTTAGCTGGGTGTGCTAGAGACTCTAGGCGTGGAGCGGTAGTACATTTCTGCTGGAATTCCTTTTCACCACTAAAGTTTGTGCTGCTGATGGGTCATTGGGTGGTGATTAACGAGAGTCAAGAAGAGCTTGTAACCAGTGCACTTGTCTCTTTTTCTTGATTGTCAGATAGTAGTTAGGCCGTAGAGCAAGTAGTGCCGATAATGGTTAATGAGAGCGGGTGAAATAGAGAGTTGACACACTAAGTTTCATGTGGTAGTAAATATAGGTGTTTTATTAAAATCAAGCAGTGCTCTAGCTACTTCCGTAGCATAGGTCTCATCGGATAAGCGAGAACCTAGCTTTGGCTTCAGATCAGGTGATCGGAAGAATAATTTCGAGAAGTCGTGCAGCCCTTTTTATGTACGATAAGCTACTTTTTTCCTGCGATGTTAACCATAAACTAGTAATTTCCAGCTCTCGAGTGGTAGGTGGTACTATCAAGCGCAAAGTTTGAAATTGGAATTGTGTGTGACATTTAAAAATTAAATTTATGTAAGACGATGGAATTTAAAGAATAATAATTATTTGAATATTTAATAATTAATGAAATAATACCTTAGATGGTAACAAATTGTATTGTAAGTATTTAGGCTGAACCTGATAAGGGCCTTGAACTTGTTTTGTATGGGGTAAAAAATTGTTAACAAATAAAAAGTTTGACTGTATAATTATCTGCATTTGTAATTCTTCATTAAGTTTTTAAAGTTATACTTCTATAGGCGCGTTATGCGCAATAGTAAATCAACTATTTCAGATTTTGCCCCTGAGAAAAGTGGATTTTGCTTGATTCTCTCCTCTTACCCTCGTCATCCGTGACAGTACTTCCGGTTTCCTCTTCCCCACATAACGCCATATGACATTACCACATCCCACATTTTGAATTTTATAAACTTTAGATAAAATAGTTCGATTTTAGAAAATAGATAACTGATTTAATGAATTTTTTTTTTTACACGTCTCCTAAATTTTAAAATTAGTATATTTTAGCAGAGCAGCTTTGATGATACGTAACGTGTGCAGTAAAGCTAGAAGTTGTTTTTGTTATGTGGATGTACTCACATACATGCTTTTACGCACACTTCTTTCTATTTTTCTAAATTTATAACCAACTTGTGGGTGTATTTGAAAATTAAATAGGCTTATCTAAAAGAAATCTTTTGTACAATACAATAATTAATTTTTATTGTGTTTTATTCTTTACAATTTTTCCATTCGTGATTTAAGTAATTTTTTGCCTTAAGGACGTTCTTCACATAACTACCGGAGGAAAAGTTTAAAGAAGAGACAGGAACGCTAACGTGTGCAGTAAAGCTAGAAGTTGTTTTTGTTATGTGGATGTACTCACATACATGCTTTTACGCACACTTCTTTCTATCTTTCTAAATTTATTTAAAAATTAACATGTGGGTCTATTGAAAAATTCGATAGAATTATCTAAAAGTAATCCTTTGTACCAAAAAAATTGGGAGATTCCTACAAATCATATGAATGCCATTTAACGTTATTTTTTCATAATGTTATATGTTAAATATCGATTTTTTAAAAATGTAAGATATATAAAATAATGGCGCAGTCAAACGAGATGCAATTTTTGTGAGTATTTTTTATGCTATTTCAGTATACGTTTGTCGTTTGAATAATATCTGTCAAAAAAACCTATGTGTGATGAACGTCCTGAAGGGACAGTCAGTGGCATATAATACTACCCTATTGAAGAAAGCTATACTACAGGATGATTTTTCTTAATTGTCTATGTACAATTATATTTTGGGTATTAAATATGAACGAGGAATAAGTGTGGGATCATACGTGATAGATGTGAGCGTAAAGTTACAAATGTAATCAGCTTAGGCAGTAGGAAGTTGTTCTGAAATTACTGGAAATTTGACGAACGCGCACAGTTTTGTACTGGCCAGCCTATATATTATTTTTGTTTTATTGTGCCATTGTATATTGTTTATAATCGGTAACTTATTAAATATTCAAATATTTATTGAAACCACACTCAAGTAACGTAGGTATGCTCATTTTAACGATAATTGCACCACGTTTGTACACAATATCGTTTTATAGAAGGTAAATTTATATTTGTAATTATATTATTTACCATATAACTTTATGGAAGTATAACTTCTTACTTGGGTACCCAAGCACCCACTGTCTACTGGTTTAATTATTTTGATTTCATTGACTTTGAAAACTAAACTTTTGGAGAAAATCGATTCTTAGCTTATTTTCGTTTTCTTTGGATGTTTCAAATCAAAAATTCTACATTTAAAATGAGCTCTTGCTTTCAGTCATAACCTTGACCGTTACATTATTTTGTAGTCACTCTTGACATAGCTACTGTGTATACTGGTAGTCGCATGCATGTGTTCTTGTTCTCTTCTGTTGATGCTGCTGTATCTTAGAGGCCAAGCTGATTGTTCATTAGCATCCTCTTCTTTCTTTCCAGCGTATAAAATTGATGTCTGGCTCTCTGTCACAGCAAGCAGACCTCGAAGGATGAGAACTCATAAATAATTATTCGCGGTGAGTTGTACTTCCGTTATTTAGCTCTTAGCTTGTCTTAACGCTGACTTATTTATTCAGTTGGGCTTTTTCGTCCTTCTAATTTGTCCAGGTATTTGTAATTGACCGCACCAATGGGCTAGAGCTTCTATTGCAGCTATCCCAGAAGACGCTTTTAGTCCATGCTGTCTTGAATAATGAGATCTAAATCAGTACGCTTTAAATATAAGGGGCATATTATGCCCCCTGTCAACGTATGTAAAGTTAGAAAATATCGCACCTACTTGTCTTTTATGTAACATGCATCATTATCTGGCTACTCGCACTAATCCACTAAATGCCACATCACCTACACAGCTCACTTACATAATACTTTCTGCTCCAATTATCAAAAATCACTGATTCCCATACATTTTATAACACTGGAATGCCATTTTGCCGTTCTGTTTCTACACCTAACAATAAAAGAAGGTGCCATAGCAATACTAATAGTGGTCGTTCTCGTATGTCTCTTTAGTGTCCCTCGTACACCTCTGAACTCTACTCTTAAATGGAGGACTCGTGCGGGAGTCCTTTCATTCTACTTGAGAACTAAGAATTTAATGCTATTTGAACTATTTAAGTAATGTGTTTATTTAACCCCCTTAACCCCAATACGCAGCATATCTTGTATGTACCAGTTAGATGGCACTGCAATTACTCCAACTGATACCACACGATCCACAAAGTCACGTTCACTACATTGAAGTGTCCTTGACCAGGAGATGCTTCTATTCCTCACTCACAACCACGTACATTTCGTAATATGGCGACACGCTTAGCCTTAGCTAGTCTTGATTCTCTATCTGACTTTTTTCTTTTCCGTTCTAGTCGTGCTGCTTCTTACTTTACAATTATCACCACTTGTCTCCATTTACTCTATACTAGCATACTCTCTTACTTTAAGTTTACTCTTACTACTCTATACTGTATTTCAATACTATACACTACTCCAAATAACTATTACCTCTCTTTCTACTATCATTACTCAACATTACTTTTAAATGCTTTACGTTGTTATACTACTTTTAATTCTTACTATACTCTTCTCTATCTGCCTAAAGTACTATCTCTATATCTCTCATACTCCAGCTGATTTTTTATCATCCTGTCCTCTCTATCTATCTTTATTCTCTTTATACTCATATATAACGAAACACGTTAATGTTGGTGGTGATGGCACTTCCAACTACGTACTTCGCGATCTCTTATAAACTGTTTGTTGCGTCTGCTTAACTATATTTGTATATTACCGGTGGAACCCGATAGTAAGGTCATTTCTAGTAAATGCCTAAGCAAAACTCTAAATGCCTAAAATAGTTTTAGGTGATTCGGGTATTGCCTGAAATCAATGAGGTAAAATCCAGATTGCCTGAAATCAATCAGGCAAGAGTTAAAATCACATCTTAGTTATTGATTGTACATCTTGTTTATTGAGATTTCATTCTACTTACGACAATGTATTACTAAAACAAAAGGATTTCAAAACTCAGTTAAAAATATATATTAAAAATTGTATGTTTTATCACTTATTGCTGTGCGTTGTACTATTATCACACTTAGAGTTACACAAAATATTTTTTTTTTTACATAAGCACTTATTAGTTGCACAAGACTACGTAGTTACAGCAAACGTACAATTGTCCTGTCATATTTGAATCGCATGTTGCAGCAGACCGTAAGGAAATAAGTTTATCAACTAATACGACTCTCTCACTTAAAGTATTCTGTGTGCATATGTCAAACTCCGATCTGTAGTAGAGCTTATTAGGCATGCCATTTTTTGTTCAAATTTTATACATATTTTCTTCAGTTTTTTTTACAATTATTCCAAGAATATTTCGTAAATCACTTTTTGCTTTGTCTGCAGCTGGAATAGCAAAGAATCAATTTATCACAAATTCGCTTATCAAAAACTTTATACTGAACTGATTTTCTCATGGCCTTCATAAAAGTGACTTTCCATTTGGCTTGTGAGTCACTTGCACTCCCTATTCTCATCATTTTTTTAATAAAACATAAAACTGCTTTTAAAAATTATAAAAGAATAATTATTACAAGAATAGATGATAGACGGTAGATTTAGCATAAGTGTGAGACTCTGTTTTGGTTTTGCGTGTAGTACATCGCAAAAGACACGCAAATAAAGCCAACAAGTGGTACTAAAAGTCGTAATATATATTTTTAACTAAGTATAAAAACTATATTGTTTTAGTAATATATTGTCGTAAGTAGAATTAAATCTTAATAAAAAAGATGTACAATCCATACAGATGTGATTTTAACTTTTGCCTGTTCGATTTCAGACGATTCGGATTTTACCTGATTGATTACAGGTAATATCCGAATTGCCTAAGTCTATATAAGGCAATCCGGGTATTTTCTACAATTTTAGGCATTTACTAGAATTGCCTAAATTCGGGTTTTGCCGGTAACATATACATACATACAAACACACACGCACGCACGCACACACACATACATATATATCTCCCTACATTATATAGTTGTGTTGACGAAAGTGAGTCTCAGCCCCCCTGCTCCCCCTCGATTTACGTAGTTATTTGCTAGTTTTAACGTAATTTTTGATCAAATTATATTTAAGTAAGCTCCCCCCCCGCTACCCCTCAGCTCCCCCTCGCTCCTCCTCCACCACCCCCATAAAATACTTATTTATCAAATGTTTTACCATCATAAATGTTAAAAATACATGCAATTTAGTACCCAATTCATACCTCGTTTTTAGGGCTTTTTAAGTCACTGATCATAGGTCTTCCTCTGTCTATTAGCTTCCCCTTACTCACTATGAGTCTCTGAGGTACCATTATTTGTTTAACTTGATTGAACTTTTACATTTCAAATCTCTTTCTGGTCCATGTCTACTTTACCCAAATATAAAATTCTTGATTACTTGAGGACTTTATTAAGTAAAAGACAGAATTCAGGAGGAGGTATTATTAAATAGACAAACACAATTAAGCTTTTAAAACAATGATTCATTCTGTTAGTTTAATGTTGTGACATTTTATGTGTCATTTTAACCAATATGTTCTTTTAAAACCCTTTCCACATTTTTCACATATTTGTTTTTCATGGTTTTTATGAATTATTATACGTCTGTTTTAATGTGACGATCTTCAAAGTTACATATTTTTGAATAACTGAAAAATTTTTAGCTAAACAATATTTTAAATTTCTGATTCATTCTCGGATGCATTTGAATAAGAATTCTTTTTGGATTCTTACATCTTAATAAAGCAACGTATAATTGTCCGTAAGAGAATAAAGGTTTTTTAATACATAATTCTAAAGAATCAAAACTCTGTCCTTCTGATTTGTTAATAAATATAGAACATGCTAATACAAAGTGTATCCTGTGAGTAATCCTGTGATAATTTGTCATTAAGTAAAATTTTTACTGCAGTCGTACACAACATTTGTCTTACTATAAACAAGAATAAAATTATTACTAACTGGTTTTTAAGGCCATCTAGCTCAGATCGTTCATAAAATTGTAATTCAAACGACCCTATCTTATTCAAAAAGAATACAATATTTAATCTAGTAGATGGAGCCATTCTTTTATCTGATCGTCAATACCACAAAAAAAATCTTAACACTGTAAAAAGATTGTTAGATAAGAGTTTTTACCCACCTAATTTCAAAAAAAAATTGATTTATGTTCATAATTCTAAAATAATTAAAACTACAAAAATCACCAATAAAAATCCTAATAATGCATGTAACAATATTAATGAATTTAATGTAATAACTGTAACATTAAATTCATTAATAATGCATGTAACAATATTAATGAATTTAATGTTACAGTTATTACATTAAATTCATTAATAATGCATGTAACAATATTAATGAATTTAATGTAATAACTGTAACATTCATTATTCAAAAAATTTACTCAAAATTCCACAATATTCTCAATAAATAAAATTATAAGCCTGTACCAAAAATTGAAGAAAAATCAAGCTGCTTTATCAAATTGGGTAAGGACCCTACACCAATAAGAGAAAACATAAAAGTCGTTTATAAATTACTATTTAAGAATTGTCCAGCCGACTACATTGGCAAAACAACAAGACAGTTAAAAACATAATCTCTGAGCACGTAATAAAAACGATGCTGATTCTGTTGTTTTTAAATTTTTAAATTCTATGTAAACAAAACAATCACGAGTTCGATTGGGACAAAATAAAAATTCTTGACAGAAAAATAGTGTGGAAAAAGTGTACTTTGTCAGAAATGATTCATATTAACATGTCCAAGAATAGGATTAACAAGAATTTTATAACTCAGTCTTTTTCAAATTTAAATAGAATCTCTCTCATTTAAACTTATCGTTTTCTACAAAACATATCTTTCTTAACCAAGTTTTAAATCAATTGATAATAATGTATATATTTTATGTTATCTGCATCTCAATAGTTCATTTAGTATGTAAGTATTCTTGTATTGAAATCATCCTTGCAACTTCGCATTTGTAATCTCTGTCTATTTGTTATTTTTTATGTGTTACCTTTATTATGTTTTGTAAATATTAGTTTAGTAGAGATCTAACTGTCAACTGAGAATAACACTTTTCAATTAACTTGATATGTATTTTACTTATTAATTTTACATCAGGTCATCAATTTTTGTGTGTTGCGTCTGTTTCTGCTCTGTACATTAGAGTTGGCAATTTCCTGGGGCTTTATAATATTTAGTCATGTGTATTTTCGTGCTAGTCAATTTGAGCCTGCTTGATGAGGTTTGGGATACCCAAACGAAACGTTACAGATATATATATATACATAACCTTTTATTTCTTATTTTATTCGTACTTACTACGATCTATTATTTTTTCCTACACTTTCAAACTGCATGCAGTCGATACTTTATATAAACTTTCATCAATGTTGGATTTGAGGTGCGTTGACATTTTTTAAATACTTTTTTTGTGATATTTAAAGATTTAAATCATTACTTGCCGTTCTATGACATTGTTTGATAATGCACATTTATTAAAACTTCAGTAGTAATGAAATAATACAAACCATGTTAGTCATCGTCAGAAGCCCTACATACGAAACAATGAAGGAACTGAACACATTGATACCCGATTTTAAGAAAAAAGAAAATAGCAACCAATCAGTATAATAATTTGTTCATTTATTATAATTTTTTAGTCATAACAGTTTATTAAAATTGTTACAAGCTTGTTCATTATTTTATTTTTTCTTGAAAAGCCCGTCAGTCACGAACGTATTTATTTTTGTATACTTTGTTATGGGGTGCAGCCGATGTGGAGTAGCGAGGCGGAACTGGCAACCTCGACCGGGCCTGTGTTGCCAGGGTACCCCCGGCAACACCTCTAATAAACTTTATACGCGGGTCTCGCTCTCCGAGACACAGCAGGGGCAAATTATCGCGGCGACCTTGAACGTCGTCGCCTCTCGCGACGACTTTAACACGACACACGGGAATCGGGCACACACAAAAGGAATCACTTAGGGTCAAGTTTGAAATAAAACGATATATTCAATTAATTAAAAATGATTACACATCGTGTTCGCGGGTGTCAGTGTAGTTCTCGCATGTCGAGCGCGCTGGCTCGGCGTGCTCGTGGCGCGGAAACGCGAACTGGGCAGACCTACGCGGGCTAATCGAGGGCCAATGCCCTTTACAACAGACTGCCTGTTGGCAGGTACTTACGCGGGGCGGGGAGGTCACTCCTCGAAGATGCCTTGGTTAGGCGGAACTAGGCGCTGATCGTGCTGATAACGCAAAGGCCAGTAGGCGTCCCTACTGGCTGCGTGTGGAGGTCAAGGTCGTCAGGCCTGGCCTTGGTCCGACCTTGTCGACGGGTTCAGGATCCTGGTCACGGCACCAACACTTTCCGTGACGTCGACTCAACTCCAAACGCGCTTGCTCCAACTTGAACTTTACGCACCAAAACAACAGGAAAACAAAAAGAGACGGCAATGAAGGAAAAACTTGCTTCACGCGCGTTCGCTGGCCCAAGCTAATCTGCCGCTCTCTCGGCCCTTTCTCCCGTTCCCCTACTTTCCCTTCCCGCTTTCCCACTTCAGCCCTTTAACGCTCTTTCCCCCTTTCCCTGCTTCCCTACCTACCCTAGCCTACTAATGTGGCCTAACGGTGGGGCACCGTTACAACTTATAGTAATAAAAAACTATTCAATACAGGTAATACTTATGTTTGAATGCAATATTGATTTTTAAAAGTGTTTCAATCACAAAAATGGGTCAACAAATAGTTTTGTTTCAATAAATAGTCTTAATAAAAGGTAGTGAAGCATTTAAAATTCAACTTAAATGATTGTAAAACTGTGATATGATAAAATATTAATATATTACATCATCAACTTACATCAAATAGTGTTTTTAAAATTTACGTCTTAATTATTTATTTTTTTTTTAGAACATGCTTTGCTTTTTAATATAAAATTTATCCTCGAACAATATTTTCTACTTATGAATTATTTTTACGTTTCATTTGCACAAAAATTTCTTCTTTAGTTTTGCGTAAGAAAAACTGTCTAGGAGGAAATAAAGACTTTTTTGAATTTTGACCTAATTCATTCAAGTAACTATTGGACTGTTTGATTATCTCAGAAAATGCTTAAACTCAAGAAAATTGCTTGCTATGAAGTTATTTTCACAATTAAGATCGTCACACTGGGTTTTAGCTGAAACAAGCCGTTTACATTATATATGCGTATGTGTACGTCATGAAAATTTTAAACTAATATATACTGAAAAATATAGATCTGGAATATTTAACGCAGAATACTGAACTACCTTTTAACAGCTACCACGACTGTATTAAAGCAGTAGTGTTATGTTACTCTATTGAAAAGTGTTTCTTAGGTACAAAATGTCTAGATTGTCGCAATATGTCAACGTTACGTCTACATCTTCTTGAACGTTTTAAAAAACATAATACTTTTGAAATCAAATATAAATTGCGGTTTCAAACAGATAGATGTACCATTGCTACACAAATTTTGAATTTCCATGAGTTTGTTGACTTATTCGGAGAAAAATTATTGAAACTCAAAACTTATGATTATTTTGCTACGAAACAATCACTTTTAATCAATCAACCGAAAAAAGATCTTAAAGATGGAGAATTAATTGCAGATTGTGATTTTTTGGAAAATTATGCGTTTGTTATACAGAATTGAACCTAATTTTCATATTGGAACAATAACTAAGCGTCCATTTTTACAGTTGTAATTTATTATAAAGAAATAGATGAGCTTAAAGACATATCAGGTTCTGTTATTTCTGATAATCTAAATTATAATACTATTTCTGTATATGAGTATCGAAAAGTAATAATGAATTATTTAAAATCCAAGTTCGTAGTAAAGAAGATTTTTTACATCACTAATGGGGCCAGTCAGCATTTCAAAAGTAAGAGCAATTTTAGAAACATACTTTCCCATAAAAAAGATTTTAAAATGGATTGTAAATGGTATGTTTTTGCTACTGCTCATGGAAAGGAAGCGTGTAAAGGTATTAAAGCCAACTTGAAGAAAAGTACAAGACATACAAGTTTTCAAGCTTCCTCTAATAACTAAATTTTAACAGCAGAAAATTTGTACAACTCGGCAAAAAGTTACTGTAAGGAAACAAAAATTTTTTATTTAAGTAAAGAGTCGTATGAAAAATTTACAATTTAACTTAAACCACGATTTAATAAAGCAAAATGAATAACAGGTACTTTGCAATTTCACGGTCTCACTCCAATGAATGATAAGAAATTGAAATTAAAAAAAAAAAACATCTATGAGCTCTAAGAATCAATTTTTTCCTAAACAAAATAATAAAACCAAAAAGCCAAAACCTCAAACTTTTTTTTAAACAAAAAAATAATAAACAATTTTTATTTGGAAAGTGTTTCCAAATCAATAATATTTATAGTCAGCTTGACTGGAGCGCGGCACGGAGTTGGCCCTTGGCGCGCGTTTAGACAGCCAAGCATCTTCTCTTTGGTATCGTTTCTTTCGAATTTTTTAGTGAGAGCACATTGTTCAAAAAAGCATTTTTAATGAAAAAAAACCTCAGCTTTCTATATAGCCTATCAATAAAAAATATTAAAAATGCTTTTTACGAGAAATAGCACGTTTTGTTTTTTTTACTGAAAACGAAATTTTTTTAGAAAACTAACTTCACCATCGGAGAGACGACTGAAAAATACACCGAAAATGCTATTTACAATATCATCTTAGGATAGTAATAAGGCCGAGAAAATGAGCTAAAAACAGTGATTTTTTGTGCTCCTGTGGTGAGCCTGTGACGTTTCACGTGAAACGCCTTTTATAAAAATTCAATGTTAAATAAATTCGAAAGTAGAAAACGTTGTTCACAAAGAAATTCTTAAATGATGGAAGATACATGTTCTCAATGGAAAAAAAAAATTAAATAAAAATTAATCATATAAATTAAAACAGCATTGTAAAACATTACTTTGTTACGTAATATGTTTGTTTTCTATTACGTTTTAAATTTGTTGAAAGCATTGAAAAAAAATTTGAATTTAGAATAACTATTGAAATTATTATATCAAATGAAATCATTTGTTTAATTTTTCTTTAAAAATATTAAAAAGTATCACTAAGGGTCATTATAGAAATAAGAAGAGCTGATGGAGGAGAATGATGAGTGTTATATCACATGAGAGGACTATAGCATATAAATTTAATCTTGTTTTATTCTCAATGACAAAATTTTTAAATCTTTTAGAAGAGACAAAAGTCGTCTTCTAACTCTGACTTGACAAACGCTTATTTTACAGTTCGTGATTTGCAGAGGTGTTAAATGACTGAAGCAAGTCGTTAAGTTCAAACGCGCGAAATCAGCCACTACTGGCCCCATACTTAGTATGATTATTAGAATAAAAGAAACGAATTGCTGTACGTGGAGCATTTCTCTACGTCATTGCGTTTTAGTTAGTACATTACCACCACTGATTGAGTGTGGTCATGGTTATTAATTTAAGCTGTTATAATTTTTATAATAAATAAAAATATAAATAAAGGGAAAAAAATTGGGGCATCATTATTCATACTAAATTATCATGAAAAAAAAAATTATAATACTAAATAAAATGGTTGCAAAGGGTTGTGCAACGCAATATTTAATTGATACCAAAAAGAAAAAGGACCTCAGGAGCAAAGTAGAGAAGAAAGGTCCTGTACATTTATATACACTTATATACATATACACGTTTACACATTGCAAATACATTCCAAATACCACATTTTCGCTTTTTTATTTTAATAGTAAAACAAATTGCTAGACATTTTGCTAGTCCCGTGGCCCTAAGGAGTTCGGTTAGCCATGTTGACCGCAAATTTCATCAGCTTTCCCTCCAGTTGTTCGTCCCAACGGTACTCCCACAGAGCAGGTATTCTCCAGGTCAACTTCCTCAACCAACAGCTTGCGATTGGTTATCTAGGAAACGATCCGAAGACGAGATATTCTTCGGCCAGGAATGTACCTCCCTCTAACACCATTTCTGTACATAGAGACTCCGAAGGTGAGAGTTAAGCTACCCGCAGCTGGAATTCTATTATTAAGAATAATAATAATAATAATTATACTNTTATAATAATGATGTTGTTAATGATGATAAGAATAATAAATAATGATAATAATAATAATAATAACAAAAATAATAATAAGGAATGACTGAAAGTCTCACTACTGGCCTTTTTCAGGCCGATCATGTGTGTTTACGTTTACTAAATCACCATCAGTTTTTTTAGGGCCATCTAACGTTGAAGTGTACCTTGCCAACAATATATTTTTACAACTATTTTAATCAAAGATTTATCCATCAAAGTACTACATAAAGCCACTTACTATTAAATCAAGTCAGTCAATAACTGGCAGACGTCACAAGCGGAGATGTTTATCGCAAGGCTCGAAACCTCGTCCACCGACGATCCTACATTACCCTCCTAACTATAAGAATTCAACCAGACATCTAATCTCTCTAAACCAATCTTTCCACCTTGGATCACCAAAACTACTGAGCTCTGCGAAAAAAAAAGGTGTTTTAGATACCAACGTCTCCAGCGTTACACTGGGAGACATTGGGAAAAAAACACTACAACTAGCTTTAACACCTAAAAGCGTTGTTGTTTTTCATTCCTATCAGTCTGGTGATGTAACAGCAGGCCAGAGAAAATCTCCCAGAGGTATCCAAGCAGTTACGTTTGCTAAAAACTTAAGTCAAGTTAAAGTTTAGCTCACTGGTTGTTTCTGGAGCCGTCGAACGTTGAATAATATTTCTAACAAATAGTTAACAATTGAACAAAGTTGACGAAAAACAGCCTTTGGGACTCACGAAAGTTTTAATAATGTCCGTAGTCGCAAGAGTTCGAATTGAAAGAAAAACTTTAAGTGATTTAATTATATACAATTTTTAGCATTGATAAACTGACACAGAATATTTACTGAGATTAAAACAGTAGCATTAAAATTGACAAGTAAATAATCTATTAAATAATAGATTAGCTTTCTATCATAATCCTTACATTCAGTACTTAAATCTTCTAAATTTGAAATAGGTAGAATGTGTCAGTATACTAGGTAAAATAATATGTTTTTATTATAGTTTTGACCGTTAAGAATGTAAAGATTGGTCTTCAGGACTTTTTTACTCTGGTAATAAAATTTTGAGATTGGAAAATTTTTTTTTGAAGTTATACTTCTATGGACACGTGATACACGAGAATAAATCAACGATTACAGATTTTGACCTTGAAAAAAAGGGTAACAGAAGTAGATTTTGCTTGATTCTACCCCTTCGCCCCGCCCCTCTTGACGTACTTCCGGTTTCCTCTACTCTGCATCATGCCATACAACATTACCACGTCACACATTTAGAATTTATTGAATTTTATTTGTTTTTCTGTAAATCAATTCTAAAAAAAGAAAAAAAAACCAGTTTCCAAAACCATTTAAACCCCGGACCTTCTGCGTACTAGTCGAGGCCCTTACCCACTCTTGTACGAACAGTCCTAATATAGATAAATTGATTCCTGCATTTTATGGTGTAATTCGTAAGTTATTTACGTAAATTTTCATTAATTGTATATTAATTTACATGGTTTAATTATGAATTGAATTAATAAATAGTTTACTTAATGAAATAATTTTTTTTTTTAATTTTTTTTTAGAAAAATTGGAAATTAGCATATTTTAGCAGAGCACCTTTCCAATATATTAATCAATATTCATTTCTATATATTTAATTTGTTACTTTTACAGTAAATGAATAATTGTTGATACAATTTTTCGTATGTTTTCACAACTTTTGAAAACTAAACAAAAAATTTTTTTGCACCGTACAAATACAATAATTAGTTTTTATTGTATTTTATTTCTTACCAAGTTTTTCATTCGTGATTAAAGTAATTTGTTGACGTAAGAATGTTCGTCACATTGTTAGTGGGGGAAAATTTCAGAGAAGTGAGTAGAAAACTTAGGGGTAAATATACCCATTACCGTACAGTTTTGCACCGACTTTTTTTTGTATATTTTACTGCATCATTGTTTACTGTCAAATATTGATTTTTTTTTACCATATTACCGTACCAAAATAATCTTATAACTGATCAATGATTCAAAAATCGTGCTCCTAATTACCGTACAGCTGATCCTATTACCGCACCTCATCTACCGTACGTGTTCCTATTACCGTACACCAATTACCGCTTAATGACAAATACAAGTATAACCTCAATTCCAGCGTACAACGGCATTTATACTCAACCGTTTCTGTAGTTGTATCCATTACTATGGAAAAATCAAAGAAAGTGGAGAAAAAAAAATTCAAGGCTAAACAAAAATCGAAGACGCACGTGTGTGATTCTCAAGTGACAAAGAAAAAAACCAGAATGAAAATGGTGATTCTAAATTGATTGTATTAATTATTTTTGTCGAGTGATATTTCAAAGTATTACGAAATTTTATTGTTTACATTATTTTTTGTATGGTTTGAAGTTAAAACGTTCTTCGCATGTTGCGTGAAATAATTTTTTCGCGTCAGTTATTTCCAAGTTTTGTTCTTTGATACGTTTAATTAAAGGCCTTTGATAACCTATCAGTGTCAAATATTTTTTATCATTAATAGAGAAACAAAAGTTTAGTGAAATAACTTTTTACTTTAGTAATGATTAATAAAACTGTAATATAAGAATAAATAAGATCAAATATTCACGTAAAAAAAACTATAATTGAGGTTATACTCGTATTTGTCATCAAGTGGTAATTGGTGTACGGTAATAGGAACACGTACGGTAGATGGGGTGCGGTCATAGGATCAGCTGTACGGTAATTAGGAGTACGATTTTTAAATCATTGATTAGTTATAAAATTATTTTAATACGGTAGTATAGTAAAAAAAAATTTTCTAACGTGCAAAAAACCCAAAAGAACGATTTAAAACGTTTTGGATCAATATTTGACAGTAAACATTGATGCAGTCAAATATACAAAAGAAAATCGGTCCAAAACTGTACGGTAATGGGTACGTTTACCCCTATGTGTACAATAAAGCTAGCAATTGTTTTTCTTCAGTGGATGTACTCACATACATGCTTCTACGCACACTTTATTCCCTCTTTTTAAATTCATTTGAAAAGTAACTTGTTGATCTATTTTAAAATTCGATAAGTTTATCTGAAAGTAATCTTTTGTACCCAGAAAATTGGAAGATTCCTACAAATCATGTAAATACGATTTAATGTGATTTTTTCATAAAGTTACATGTAAATATCGGTTTTTTAAAATGAAACATACATAAACTACTGGTACAGTTAAACGAGCTGCAATTTTTGTGGTTACTTTTTATGCTATTTCAATGTACTTGATGTATATCTTCGACGCTCGAATAATATCTGTCAAAAAATCTTATGTGTGATGAACGTTTTGAAGGGACATTCACTGGCATGTAATACTACCCTATTAAAGAAAGCTATACTACAGCATGGTTGTTCTTGATTTTCTGTGTTCAATTATATTTTGGGTATCAAATATGGACTAGTAATACGTGTGGGATCGTATTTGATAGATGTGATTGTGAAGTTACAGATACGGTGAAGTTACAGATTACATGTAATCAGCGTATAGGTAGTAGGAAATTGTTTTGAAACCATCGGAAGATTCGATGAAAGCGGAGTCTTGTACTGGCCAGTCTATACATCATTTTTATTGTATTGTGCCATAAAACATTTTTTATAATCGTTAATTTATCAAATATTAATTAAAACACCCAATCAACGAAGGTATACTCATTCCAATGATAATTGCACCACTTTTGTACACAATGTTGTTTTATACAAGGTATTTTTATACTTAAAATTATTTTGTTTGCCATATAATTTTATAGAAGTATAAGTTTATACGTAGGTACCTAAGCACTTACTGTCCACTGGTTTAATCATACATTTTTTGTCAGTTGTAAATATTGACAGATTCACAACAGCCAAATAGTTTTCTTTATTCATCAAAATATGACAAAGTATAAATCAACAGCCAATGGGAACTAAAAATTATTTGGTAGCGTAAGAAACGCATGGTACATTTTAGCATTATTGAATTTCTTAAAACTTTTTTACAGCTCATTATTCTACCAAAACTGCACAAATTCCAAACATAAACTTTTTAAATTAGAATAATGAGTCAACACACTGTAGTACTATGCTAATTGTGTCTTTGTCAAATCCAAGACAGAGTACCGCTAGCACATACATGTATTAAAGTAATACTTAGTTATATAATAATATAAATCGTGGTAGTATTACCCTATTAGAAAGGCTCATTCTTTTTAGTAAATTTACAGAGCTACTTGAGGACGTTCAGTAGAGATAGCGGGGGGAACCACTTGCCGGGCAAGGGGGAGGTAGCGATGAGTGAAGACTTGGCATCGCCGCACGGGCCTCCAATGTGTGTGTTCGTGTACACACATATATACACACATCAGGTGGTGTGCACTCTGCAGTGCCTGTACTGTCTGCTGCGTTCATGGACATTGGATTCATTCATCCCGCCAATTTTTTTAAAACTGAGTTTTTATAAGTTTCCCCATAAGTGACCGTGTTAAAATGACTGAACTTTGAAATTCAATATCTCGAAACGAAACAGGCAAACCCCTTAAAATTTTAACAGCTTCATTGTTACAACAATAAGAACATCTGCCTGAAATTTCAAAAAGATTCATCACAGGGTTCTATCTCTACCGTGCATCCTTAAGTAATTTAATTAATATTTTTTGTGCTGTTAGATGTGTACATATTTAAAAATAAAGTTTTTAAATATTTTCACTTTAAGTAGAATATGATATAATAAAAACAATCTTTCCGTTTTAGGGTTAAAAAAAAGTGTAAAAAAAGCTTAAATCAGTAGGTTGAGATATAAACTGTTTGCTGAACCTTATTAAAATTTTATCAAGGGGGAAATGGTCATATTAAGTATACATTTAAATGTCAGTGGATAATATAATCCAAAAGTTTTCCATGTACTATTATAAAAGAAGTATTAGGATCTAAAAAAGCTATAAAATTAAGAGATACTTGCAAACAGTTTCTTATTGTTGCACTTATTCTAATAGCGACCTGTTTGATATTGTACAAATACATTTAATATGCAAATACGATTGTTACTACCTAAACAAGCATGAAATAATAAATAATTGTAAGGGTTGGCACTAAAAGCACGTAAGACGGAGCCCCACTAGTATACGTATATAGACACTTATTGGGTTCACCCCCGTTTGCGCTCTACAAGCTAACTCATTTTTTATGGTTAAGATAAAGATCTTTCAATTCAATAAATAAAATAGTGTTATAATCGGACTTGCTTAGAGTATGGTCTTAACTGTTTTATTTGTCATTCGTGGATCTTTTAGGATTCAGCTCATGTGCTTCATTTGTTCTTTTTCATTATGTTATAATCTTTATTTAAATAATATGGGTAATTTTATTTAATGCATTTCTTTTTTAAAGCAATTTATTAATTATTAGTTCTTTTAAATACAATTTACTTGGGTCACTTTAACCAGGTTTGGCGTTAATTTTATTACTGATAAGTAACTTACATCTATCACTGATTGTTGTTACTGCTGCTTCGGAGTTCCCTAATGTTTCGTGCAGTAACCTTCAGTGTTTTCTTAAACTACACGAATGAGTTTGTGGCCAGTAGGATGTTGCGATTTTTGATTTCTCTGCTATCGCCGGAACCACGTTCGGCGGACCTCCTTTGCTGTACATCGATCCTTAGCGTAATCCAATACAATTGATGTTCTCGATACGCTCTCGAGTTGCCTCAGCCAACACATTATGACTTACATGTATAAGGTACTTACGAGTCGCGAGAGTTAAGAGTTGTCTAAAACTTTAGAGGACAGGTGACAGACATGAAGAGAGCGATTTTTCCTCTTGATGGTGCATTTTTATAGCATCAGAATTAGGTCAACCAATGAGCGATGTTCGTGCAGACTGCGTTGACAGCAAGTCAGTAGGCTTGCACGATGATGTTACATGTTATGATTTTACATATTAGGAAATAACAATACAACAGCTTCAATCGCATTTTTCTGACAAGTGTGATTAAGTTTTTCGGGTCAGTGATAATAAAAGCTTGCATCATCAATATAAGAACGCCAAATACAAGTTTAATTGTGACAGTAAGCTTACAATTTTCAAAAATGAATCGTTCTGGGAATATTACAATCAGTTTTGAATAAAACGAAGTAATGTGTGAGTTACAAATTTTAAATTAGTATACATTATCAGAATTAAACAATTAATGAGCAAGTAACTATTCATTTATACATACATGCATTTTTACAATAAGGCTGGCCGTATTCTATGTCAGCAGATAATGAAGCATTTACCTTAAAGCTAATACACACACGTGCATACATAAACGACGTACGAGCTCCTCTTGTCATATGAGCTTGCTTCATATTTACAATACGTCTTATCTGAATTTTGACGGACGGATAGTTTTAAGTTATAATATAATTCGTATCAACGCAGGATGTAACACCCCCCTTCTTAGTCCAAAATTTACAGAAGCTGATGTGATGAATAATTACAATAGATGTAAATTTTTCTTTTTTTTATGTTGTATATTTTTACACATATTTCTGTTTGGTAATTTAATGATTAAAGTATTATATTTATGGTGTAGGTAGAATGTTTTTCAGTGACATGTAGTGAATATAGTGGTGATAACGTTTGCTAATACTGTTGGATAGTGCTTTAGCATTGCCGAAGACAAGGTAAAAGAAGAGAAGAAGGGCAATGTGATTAAATTTTTCTTGCTGATTTCCTTGTAAACTTTCTTGGTTTGAGATCAAACATATAAAGTTTTTTTTTAAATCAAATGTAACATGAGTAATGTATAATGACGTAATTCGTGACTAAAACATTTTATTATGTATATATATTTTTTTTAATTTTTCTGCTACGTTAGTTCTTTCTACCTGGGTGGAAGAAAGGTAAGTTTTTATTACGTCAGTGCTATCGTAAGCTAGTAACTGAAGTGTTATATTTCGTTGATGGATCATTTTATATGTATATATATTTTTTTTTNTTTTTTTTTTTTTTTTTTTTTTTTTTTTTTTTTTTTTTTTTTTTTTTTCTCTCTATCTGGTAGGAAGATTTTTTTTCGTACCTCAGTTGGTTCTTGCTTGTTGAGGTGTTTTTGTTTTTAATATAAATTAAAGTAATAAAATGGTGCGAGAATCCGTATCGTTAAACGTGAGTTCTTTTTTCTTTTCGTTTTTTTTTCTTTTTTTATTGTTAGTGTTTGTTAATTTATGAATTTTTTTTTTTGGATTAATGCGGTGGAGTATTATAGAGAAAAAAGGCGACTTAATCGCCTGGTAAACGACTATTTTGTAGAGATTGTATTACTACTAGGTTTTTTCGAAGGTTCGGCTTAGGAGTTTTTGATGAATTCATAGAAAGAACCTTTTTTAATTTTGAAGAACGCGACATATTGTTTCGAGAGAAATATCGAAGGTTAGTGCGAGAAATTACATCTAGTAAAGTTGATATGTATAGTTTAAGGTTGTTATTCGACGATTTTATTATTTATTTTCCAACCCGTCCTGTTTTCCATATTGATGGACAGTATGGGTGGCAATCATTTTATATTGGTGGATATCTTTATTTTCAATTTCAATTGGGTAAATTAAAATTTTAATACGAAAAAAAAATTTTATTATGTGTATATGTGCATATAATAATAAATTTATACTTTGTAAATTGGAATGTAATATTGGTTTGTTATAAAGTCTGTAAAAAAAAATTTAAGAAAACTTGGTCATGTTTATTATTATTAGCCTTTACTTTTTCATACCTGGTCCTGGTATCAGGCCTTTTTTTGTTTAGCTTTAATTTACTATTTTTTTTTTTTTTTTTTTTTTTTTTTCCACACCGTTTTATTGGTCAGATATTTAATAAATTATTAGTGATCTTGTATCGGCAAATAATCATCTGTCGTTCTGTCGGGAATTGGTGAAGCTGGATTTTTCACAATGCTTCGTACTTTTTTCGGAGTATTATGTTGCATTATAAAAATATGAGGCTCATTTGATTTACTTGGTTGAGCTCTATATACAAATTGTGGTAAATTAGTGGACTTCTTTTATAGTTTTAAAATGCATCTTAATAAAATTAAGGCAATGACTAATGTAATAATTAAATTTAATATTAGGTTTACAAAAATTATTACTGTATTCCGATAGTTTACTTGTTTTTTTATTGCTATATCCTCTAAGGTTTCCACCTTTCTAGTTAACGCTATTGCGTCATTTGATTTTGCCCATTCATTTATTTCGGTTTTTTCTTCCTCTTGTAGATCAAGAGTGAAGTTATTATTGCTGATTTTGATTGTTTTGATATCAGGGAGGATCAATAAATTTGCTAAACTGTAGGGAAGCTCTGATCTATAGTAGTAAGTCTCTGTCAATTCTAGTGTTGTGACTTCATACAGGGTGTAGCCGGGAGCATGAGCAATACAGTTACTGTTGATCGTTAGTATTCCCGTACCTTGTATTTTAATTTCAGTTGGTTGTGTAATTGAAGAATTATTTCCACTCAATACTTGTTTCGTGGTAGTATTTTGTGCAGAATATAATAATTGTTTAGTGATTTTTAGTCTTATCCAATAAACTTTGGTTGACTTACATAATGATATTTGGCAAGTTTTTAATGCTTCTGTTGATGGGTTTATAAATAAAGAGAATTTTCAAGGTTTATTTATATTATCTTCGTAAATAGGCATATCTGGTCGGCAATATAAAATCTTCTTATCTTCAATGCAATTATTTCATAATTTTTCGTCGGTAAGAAAATAATTTTGAAGATTATTGCTTGCGATCAGGTTACTATGTCGGGGTTCAATGCTGACATAGCCTTTTAAATCTTAGTGTAAATTTTTCGAAACTGGAATCGAGTGCTTGGCATAATTACTGAATTGTTCTTTACCTATTAACGGGTAACTAAGTTTAACTGCTAATCCACCTTCTTTTATTACTGCGTTTGTTGTAGACAGTGCGTGCAGGCGTTCAATTGTTACGGTTAAATCGTCCCATGGTAGCGTATGCTCTTTTTTGTATGAATTAATTTCATTACAAACTTTTGATAATTGCTCATTTTGTATCATTAGTGGATGTAGGTATCCTTGTGACGTGCTTTCCACTGCACTGATAAGCGTTTTGTCTGAATTTAGTATGAAAAATAGGGATTTTTTGAAAGAGAGAGTCCATTCTAATACTTCTATTTTATACTCAATTTTTTTATTATCATTATTTAATCGGCATACTTCTTTGGTTAAACTTTCAAAATTTTTTACATTTTTTTCATTATGTCTTTCATTTTTCTCTAATTCTATATCAATTTTTTCGAGATTTAAGCGTACAATATAAGTCTATTTTGCTTCTAAATATGATATTGTTTGTGTAGAGTTGTAAAAATTATTTATATCCGTTTTTATTTTGTCTCGATCATCCGCATCCATTGATCAGAATAATTTTTTTCGAAACCTACCCCACGAATTCTAATTGTGCTTGTCTCATTATCATGTGGCTAGGGATAACTTTCACTATATTGTTGGAGTTGTTTTATTTACTATGTATTTGAATTCCAGGTGCGAAAAATAGTATTATATCTTTGTATGTTGATTTTGTTACACGAATCATATAATTTAACGTGTATCTTAGTATTGAATTTTTGCATTCTTGATTTTCAAGTACTCTAGTACACTGTTCAAATACAGTACCTAGCTGTTCAAGGTATAGTTCATTTTGGTCTTTAATTCTACGAAAATCTAACGTAATAGTAACGTGCCATTCGGTATAAATTAGTCTGACTTCCTTAGTGTATTCATAATATATACCTAAATTATTTACAAAAAGCATATTGTTGTAAGGTTTTTCAGGTATCTCTTCTTGCTTTTTATTATACCAGGCCTTAGTGTTAGCAGAAGCAGAAAGGCAATGTTTTTAGTCAACTCTTGACTCTCGTGACTTGAGAGTACCTTATACATGTAAGGCATAACGTGTTGGCTGAGGCAACTCGAGTGCGTATCAAGAATATCGATAGTATTAGATTACGCTAAGGAGCGACGTACAGCAAAGGAGGCCCGCCGAAAGTGGTTCCGGCGATAGCAGAGAAAGCAGAAATCGCAACATCCTACTGACCACGAACTCATTCGTGTAGTTTAAGGAAACACTGAAGGTTACCGCACGAAGCATTAGGGAACTCCGAAGCAGCAGTAATAACAATCAGTGATAGATGTAACTTACTTATCAGTAATGAAATTAACGCTAAACCTTGTTGAAGTGACATGAGTAAATTGTTTTCAAAAGAACAAATAATTAATAAATTGCTTTAAAAAAGAAATGCATTAAATCTCTCTCTTGATGGTGCGTTTTTATAGCATCAGAGCGAGTATAAGAGGTCTTTGGTTAAATTAGGTCAACCAATGAGCGAAGTTCTTGCAGACTGCGTTGACAGCAAAGCAGTAGGCTTGCACGATGATGTTACATGTTATGATTTTACATATTAGGAAATAACAATACAACAGTATCAATCACATTTTTCTGACAAGTGCGATTGAGTTTTTTGGGTCAGTGATAATGAAAGCTTGCATCATCAATATAAGAACGCCAAATACAAGTTTAATTGTGGCTGTAAGCTTACAATTTTTAAAAATAAATCGTTCTGGGGATTTTACGATCAATTTTGAATATAATAAAGTAATGTGTGAATTACAAATTTTAAATTAGTATACATGATTAGAATTGAACAATTAATGAGCAAGTAACTATTCATTCATACGTACAATACGATTTATGTATTCATACATACATGCATTCTCACAACGAGGCTTGCCGTATTTTATGTCAGCATGTTATGAAGAATTCTCCTTTAAGCTTATACACACACTTGCATACAAATACGACGTATGATGTTCTCTTGTCATATGAGCTTGCTTTATACTTACAATACGTCTTATATGAATTTTACGGACGGATAGCTTTTAGTTATAATATAATTCGTATCAACTCGGGATGAAAAATAGTAACTCATGTACCGTTAAAATTTTTATAGTACTATATGCCTCAGAAATCGACATAAACGTTCATGAATTATTAAGTTTTGTTTAGTTTTTAACAGTAAACACACTGCTTACGAGAAGTATACAATACAAAATGTTCATTACACTCTGATGACGCTTTTCCTTGTTCTCGTCTGCTTGCTGAGGGGCTAGCTCAGCTTTCGTCTAACTCAGGATGCTCGCACATCGGTGTTTACATGAAAGTTCGTGAAGGTGGCAGGATAAGGCTGGTTCTCAGCTTACAACAACAAAGAACCGAATTTGTACTAGTTGCACTGGTTCAAAAGCATGTGTTTATGTGTGTGTGTGTATGCTTACGTGCCCGTGCGTTTGTGTGTATTTCATTTAATCACACTGACAACAAGGCACGTTTGGCTGGGAAAGGCTGTCCACTCGGAGCCGATAGTACATAACCGTTCTACCAGGCACAATGAGCGTTTACGCGATTAATATGCTTTTTTACAAACGCACTGCGCTTACTTGGATTTACGTAGCCTCGTTTTTTCTTTTGTTGGTCGAGCGGATGGCCTCTCGACAAGAATTCTTGGCCCAATATTTTGCTGGCAAGTTGCTTGGTTACAGGTGTGAGAGGGCAAGAGCGGACAAGGCGATGGCAAGGTTGTCCCCTCGTGACTTGATATGCTCAGTGGACAAGAGACACACGTATGTACACGACCTATATCTAATACTTTCTGACTTAATGGCCAAGAGTGTCTCGCACTAGAACTCATATCAAGATGCTTTTTTCTCCTTCCTCTTTTTCTCTTGCACAGATTATGACGCCCCCCCCCGCTCTCTTCGGCTTTTTTTCCTCGCACAGTCTACATGAGCGTAAACGGCGCTCAAGTATTAACCACCTGGTCCAAGGTATATGTATATACGTACTATTTTAAATGTAAAAGCTTGATCGATTAGATACATTACATGATATAATTTTCTAAATTCGGTTGAGTTCATAATTAGTCGAAAATTTAATTTTCAAAAACGGTAAAAACAGATGAGGAGGAGACAACTTCAATGGGTGATGTGGCGGAGTTACTATAGAGAAGCAAGGTGGAGTGGGGAGGAGCTTGCTTGAATATTATTGACTCAAATTTTATGGGAAAATAAGCAAATAACTATGTTCATTTAGTGGGAGCTAAGGGGAAGTTGATGGGCAATAAAATCTTTTTATTTTTGATTACTTTTTAGTAAGTTTTTGTGCTTACGCTGAGATTATAATTTTCTGGTAAACCAGAATCTTACACTGTAATATCGCAACACTTTACTGTCAGTGATTTATTTCATTTTTGTTTTCGTTAACTATTTGACGTTCAGTAATTATTTTGGATTTCTTAAGTTTCTCTATGTTCGAAATTTTATGTAAGTGTTAGTAATTTTTATTAATCGTATTTTTTTGAATGTATAAAAAAACGTAAAATCCTAATTTATTTTGGGGAGGTTGGCGAGAAAAGCTCATAGGGAGTAGAGCTCCCCTAGTATGTGTGTATGTGTGCCCTTATATTTTGACGAGTATTGCGACTTATGGTGACGCTCTACAAACAAAAGTCTAATTCACGCCGAGTTTAAGTGTCTTATCCTGACTGTCTGCATAAGTTTTTAATGTTATTAGTATATATCTTAACTAGCGGCCTCCCTGTCTTAGCTTTACCCAGGGCTAACTTAATAGACCACCGTAGTGTGTTGAAATGTAATGTGAAACCTTATCAGTTAAAAGTTTTACATCCATTCCTGACACTTCTTGGAACGGATATCTTTTCCGTTGATTTGCAGTTTTTCCTGTGTAATATACGAAAAGGGCTATTTTTTAAAGCTGTAAAACTTTCAAAAAATGGATAATAAAAAAATTTTTCTCTCTTATCTCAAAACTTAATGATCAGAGCAACGACATCCTACAGCTTATTCTCTACAGTTGTTATCGCCACAAAAATAAAAATACATATTTTACCTATTTGAAAATCTGGAAGAGTAAAGGGATTGCTGTGAGGATTTATATTGAAAAGCTGATTTCTGACTTAACACATTCTTTATTTGTCTATTTTGATGCTGCTGCTTCAATCTCAATAAATGTTCTGCTTCTGTTTCTTGACGCCTAAAATTGTATACACAAGGTGCATTTGAAATTTTCTTTACAATTTGCTCTCTTGCGACTTTTGGCATGGTTAAGACTTTGGTGAGCCCTAAGACGTTTTTTTGTCAACTTTTTTAAGGAGTAATGTATTTGTTGGCAAGACAGTTCAACGTTTGATGGCCCTTAAAAGGACCAGTGAGCTTAACTCTTTCTCGACTGAAGTTGAGCAAACGTAACTGCGTCTATACCTGAGGGTGATCTTCTCTTGCCTGTTATTGTAGCACTAGACTGATCAGAAGGAAAACTTTAACGTCTGAAGTAATGGAGCTAGCTGTAGAGGTCTTTTACAGCGTCTCTTGACATTACGCCGAAAACGTTGGTGTCTTAAGCACCTTCTTTTTTTGCAGACTCAGTTATTTTGGTTATCTAAAGTGGGAAGATTGGTTCATGATGTTTGCCCGCTGAAGACTGTCCCGTTTGCGCAAGTTTTTTTTTTTTTTACAGCTGTTAGGTTAGGTTAGCCATCCCAGACCTCGCAGGGGATCGGTGATTCCTGGTTGAATGCTCAGAGTTAAGAGAGTAATATAGGGTCTTCGGTTGCCGGGGTGTCCAGCCTTACAATGAACAACATCACTTGGTTAGTTAGTGGCTGGCTTTGTAGAGTCTTTAAGTCAACGAATCGTTGTCGGTAACAGTAGTAAAAATGTAATTGTTGGCAAGGTATAGCTAGCCCTTAAAAGAACCGATGAGATTTATGGTTTAGGAGGTTTGGGAAAATAGTTAAAAATGTAGAATCGTGCCAAAAAAATGTATGCTATATTTAAGCATATCGGGAGTGCACATTAATTTTTTAGATTTTTCACCAGGGAAATTTTTTAGAAACAAATTATCAATTCTTGATAGTTTAACACGGTCTTTTATGAAAAAACAAGGTCAGGATGCCTTTTAATTAAATATTTGGGGACATTAGAAATGTGTGAAAAAAATGATTTTTATAGATACCTTAGTAGAAACGGAAAGTTAGCAACAACAAAAAATCACGACTGGCCAGGTATTTAAAAAAAAAAAAAAATTAATTACAGTCGTACGGATTCAAGTTTTTAGAGTGCAACAGGAGGTGTCTAGTAAAAGGAATACATTTACATGGGCCAGGAGGACTCCCTGTTTCTCGCCTCTCTGAATGATACTCCCAAACTTCCTTAAGTTGGGAACATAAATACTTATAATGGCCTTGAAAAGGGCCAGTGGTGAAACTTCCAGCTATTCCAAATTATTATTCTTGATGATGTAGAGATGGCTGTGGGTAACTTGACTCTTACCCTTGGAGTCTCCGTGTACGGAGGCCGTGCTTATCAAGTGATTGATACATGTTTGATGACGATACGTATACTCAGTGATTAGGTAACCATTGTTGAGAAAAGAAACCTCATGTAATATATGGAGTAATTATATTAATAAATTCAAGTCTATTATAGAAGATGTTGTAAGATATTTATTTTCTCAGGTTCATTTATTTTTAACAAACCAACCACTCATCATTCGTCGGGAAAGTGGGCCTGGAGAATACCTTCTCTATGGCCCACATACTGTGGGTATGCCGTTGAAACGACCACTGAAAAAGAGTCCGTTTTGGCTGCCTGAACTCCTCAGGATTACTTTTCCTGGCTTGCTCTTGTAGCAAAATCTGCTCTAGTAGTCCCAGGATGGTTGAAAGAGTGGCCATGAAATCTAAAAATGCTAGAGCAGATTGTGCTCTAGCTAGATATGTCTCATGGTATTTTGCCTGAGACGTCAGTATTTAGAACACCTTTTTATTAGTGACACTCATCAATCTTGGTGGTTCAGGATAGAGTTCAACGTAAGTCACTTGTCCATTAGAGAGATTTAGCGAAACCAAGAGGAACTGAGTTTTTCATTGTACTCTTGGCAAGAGTCTAACCTAATGTCTCCGCGTGACGCTGAATAGTAACGCCGCGAGTCCCCACAGTGAAGGGACTCGCAATGGCGGCTAAATTAGGATTAGCTTTACTAAGTTCAAGGTGATGTTGAAAGAATTGATTGACTAAAGGTGGCTTGGGAACAAGCGTCCTCGTTTCAGAATCCTCAGGGGGCAGTCATCAATAATGACGGCATAGGTGTGACAAGCCCGAGTGACCCTGAGCCAGGGAAAATGAGCGCTACTTTCTCTCAATAACGGTAACCAAATCTCATGCTTCAACGACTTCAGCTAAGGCGTGAGCGGGAGAACGTTGCACGAAAGGAGACCTGGAACCAGAACTGGACCACCTGGTTGCGAGTTTGAGGCTCTTTAACCGCTCCAGAAAAAATGAAGCGCACGAAGAACACTGTAATTGGGGGGCAGTGGATTGTTTTGGTCAAACACCCAATACTTTGCGCGACTCCTGCTTCCATGAGAGCAGATAGGTAAAATCTGCCAGTGATTACAAGCAGGAGCAAATGGCAAATAAAAGCGAGAAAGCGCAAGGAGCAACTGACTGACTCTCGCATGAACCCCAACGAGAGTAGCATTGCCCTTCGCAAGACTAGAAAGTAGATGACTCTTCTGAGGACAAATAAGGACCACGGTCCAGTTGCGATTAGAGCTGGGCTTGTCTCAGCTCAAGACCTGAAGCGCAGAAGCGCTAGGCAAAGGCATGTGTCGCCGTAAGTTCACCACGGCCAGTCGAGTCACTTCGGTAAGATCCTGAACTGAAAAACGGACGACAAGGGAAGCCTCTCTCCACTGAGATTGGGTGACCTGACAACGAGTCCGAAGTAAGGGATCATGCACGGGGCAGAACCTGACTGGCAGGCTGAGTGCCAAATTTTGAAAGCCAGCAGAAAACTAAAGCATTGCTGCCTATAAGAATATGCGTTACCATTTATGGGACCATGCACAAGCTCGAAAGATAAGACCGACTTGATACGAGGTGGTTAGAATTAAACCACGTAGACACTCAGGTACTTACTGGCCATGGAAATTTCAATGCAAACCTTCACCAGTTTAGCTTAACGGACAGTGATGCCTGCATTTGTGGGAAAAAGGACACTTCTGACCACAGACTTATGAGCTGCTCCAGAACGCATGAAAATCGAAAGCAATTCATGCGAAAGGTAGGACTCGATAAGTGGCCAGAAAACAACAAATACTTCGTGTCAAGTCAAGAAATCTTTGCCGGTTTCTCGTAGCTTTGCAGATCCATCGTGGTAGATGCAAACTCTGGAAGTGAGGAGAGAACTTGAAAACATTTTCACTGAAAGATGAGTATGAGAGACCGGAAGTAAGCTGGCCTTAGGGATTTGCGCCCCTACTCACTCATAGCAGACGACGCGGCTCCGGGCGGGAGCCGACGGACACGCCGCCTCGAGGTGTCCCCGTGGATGCGGCCATCGTCAAAGCTGTCTGCGAACGGTTAGATCTGGAATGACTAATTAAGAGTCGGGGCAGCTGATGACCGTAACGAAAGTGTCTGTCCCGGGCTCCAGTTGTATCGATCATAGAGACTCGATAAAACTTTACCTTCTGGTCTCCTTGGAGATACAACTGGTACGACCAACGGGCGTCTTGATTTTTTCGAAGTTAGACCTAAGGCGGGTTTCCGCACGATCGTGGATGGTTAATTTCAGATTCCCTTAGTACCTTTCAAGAGACTGCAAGCCCCAATCGGTGGCGATCAGTTTGGAAACAGGGAGCAGCGCCAGCCGAATATTCGGAGAACATCGCTGTGCATTACTTCGTGCGTCGCTAATCCTCACTGTCCATTAGAGAGCAGTGATGTTGGTAGCTGGAATATCTAACTGCACGACTCCTACTTCTAGGCTTCATGAACTGCTGATGATCTACTGTGTAATTCGGTACTATGCTCGGGGATATAATAATCAGACTTACTTAATTCTATTGCAGGTAGCTTTGATTTTACTTCCATGCCATATAGCGTATCCTACTGTACTGAAATAAAAAGCTATCATATTTTTACAAAACTTAAAGCTTATTTACTGCGATTATTATTATTAAATTTTTCAAGATAAAAACCATACTAAAACTATCTAGGAAGTGTCAAGAGTCAGTATGCAAAATTTCAGCATGATCGGTTGACTAGTTCTCGTGGTTAGCGACTACAACAGTTTTAACGACTTTGGTTTATACATTAGTAAGAGAACCCGCAGAGTCTGCATAAAGTCAATATTGACCTAAATGTATACTAGTGGGGCTTCGCATTTCTACACGCTGTGTTTGCCAACACCCGTCATATATAGAAAAGTAAATTTTCATCACACCTTCACCGAAAATTGACTCTCTGCTCTAGGCTAGCTGATGAGAAAGCGATTTTAACAATTACAATTTAACAAAGTTGACAGGATATAGCCCTAGAGGCTCACAAAAGTTTTAATAACTCCTACATCCACAGGGCAAATTGGTAGATGCTTTTGGTAAATTGCTTTAAATGCATACAATTGAAGGTTTTATGAAACTAACCCTAAATATTTATCAAGATTAAAACAGCAGCGTTAAAATCGACGAATACAAAATTTATTAAGTGAGTTATTAGCTTTCTATTAATATCCTATTATTCATTTAATTTACGTGATAGGACTATAACTAACAACATAATAGGATTATAATTAATAGAGTGAGTATTTTTTTATGCACTGTTTCCATATGTTCTCCTAATGTACACAGTTTGCTTATTTCTTTGACCTATATCTAAGTAACCCCAACAATGTCTGTTTACCTTCATGGATACATATAAAAGCTGCTAGTTATAGAACTCACTAAAGTTTCTGACTGGAAGGTATATGACGTTATACCTGTATAAAGTCCACAACAGATAAGAAATCATGAGTAAATTCAACATGCCTAATTGTTTTCATTTTTTGCTAGTGTAAAAACAGAGATAATACGTTTCTAATTTTATTTATTACTGAAATCAACGAACCAAATCGAATTTTTTAGAACGACGTACTTTAGCGCGGGTTACGATGGGCTGTATACTCCCCGTGTATTTCCTGCGTATAAAGACGGTTGAGTATCAAGACCCATCAGCCAGAAAGTATAAGACAAAATCCAGCACTTTTAGGGGAGGGGGATACAGAGCAGTAGTGGCAACACAGTGAGAGAGGGAGAGAGAGCCAGCCAGCCAGCCAGTGCAGGGACTCATGAGCCAGAAAGCGTAAGGAAAAATCGTGCACTTGTAGGGAAAGGGAAGACAGAGCAGTAGAAGCCTGTGCAGTAACATAGTGAGAGAAAGAGAGAGAGAGAGAGAGAGAGCCATCCAGGGCAGGGATCTATTGACCAGAAAGTATAAGAAAAAAGCGTGCACTCCTATTTTCACTAACTAAAAAAGAAAAAAAAATTAAATTGAAGAGAGTTTAATTACGAATTGAATGCAAAAAGAACTTTTGCAAACAGATGTTGTTTAAATAAATAGGAGCACTTTTTTGGTTAGCATGCAAACATATGACTCTCACACCCATCTAAACTCAGGTACCACAATCACATACCCAGTAGGAAATTGGTGGCAAATTGAAATATTAAAATAAACAAAATAAATAATATTAATACTATATACACAAGTTAATATTATTATTATTTTAAAAAGGTATGGAAGATCGATGCAGATAGCCAGTATTGATTGAACGGATATTTATAATGTAGAATAACCTCTAAATTTTACAAAATACGCCGTATCTTTAAAAGGAAACACGATAGAGCAAAAATAACGAGTTTTACGGGTTTTTTAAGGGGAATAAGAATATCATGACGCACAAAAACAGAGGCGTTCAGTTATGAAAAAACATAACCTCAATTTTTGACGTTTTCGATGTGCCTTCATAAAACGAAGAGGAAAATTCATAGGAAAAATTATGTTACATTTAGTACAGGATAATAATAATGCAGAAATAATTTTTCATGGTCATGCGTGTACATAACCTTCAAATATTAAAAATATGCCATATTTTTAAAAGAAAGCAAGATATAGAAAAAATAATAAGTTTTACAGGTTTCTTAAAGGGGATAAAAACATCGTGGCACACTAAAAAATAGTGCATCGAGTTATGTAAAGACATAACCTGTAATATCGGTATTTTAAATATTTTTATATAAAATTAAGGTGGAAAATTTTTGGAAAAATTATAGCATATTTGCAAAATTATTACAAACATGTTGGATAAATTGCTTGTTTTTCGCCCAACAATAACCTAAAAAATTATTTTAAAAAGTCTTAGAGCCTCACGTACATGACAAATGTACAGGGAACGCATAAATATACTGCCATGACCCACGAAAAAAAGTACATATTGAACTCACATACATTCACAAACCTTGTATTTCACAGTATACATGTGATTTCTACATACATGCGAAAACTTCGTTCTCACCGGAGGACTCCGAGTCCCACTCTCTGCTTTAACAAAAATTCAATCAAATCACGTGGAGCCCATACGTTTTGATTAACATCAATAATCGGCCTATTGCTTACAACATCTCGCCGTAGTAAAACTGACTAAGGTTGAGTAGATATGTGTTGTATTCAATGTGTTGGAGAAAGATTTTTATAGGTCTTCTAAAAACAATTTCTCTCTATCTGGCCTTATCTTTAAACAGACATGTTCATTGTCTTAGCATTTTGGCATTCCAACATAAAGTTTTTGTATAGTAAATGTTAAAAAGATTATTGGGTATACGGAAAAATGTACGAGTATTGTAAATCACTAGTGTATTTTGTGGGATCCTGCCTTATCTAAATAAATCCAGGGCTTTAAAGCCACAACTATTACTTATGGCATGACTTGTGCAGTTTTCTTGGCTTTCCAGGGTTAAAAAAATTGGCTAAAGATGGAAAAGATAAATATCCTGCTGCATCCAACTTTGTTCAGGAGAACTTTTAAGTAAGTGCCTTCTTTATGGCAGCTGGTTATGTTTCAGAAACTATTACTGTACGACGTTGAGATCGATGTCGTACATTTTCTGTAACAAGAGCTTAGTTAAGGATTAAGCCCTGTTACAATGTCTAATAATGTGGCAGTGCAGAAAGGATTAGAAAATACAGCATTGTATGTATGAAAGAGAGAAAGAGAGAGAGGTTAGGTTAGATTAGATTAGATTAGATATGGTTTATTGGGCCATGGGGTCAAACCCTATCGGGCCAGTATCAAATTTACAATCTGGTAAAAAAGTAATATAATAATAATTTTACATGAGCGTGTAAATTTGAGCCAATATAATAAAATTAAATATAAAACCAAAACTAAGACTAAAACTAGTTCTCTAATATAGATAAATTCAAGCTAACGTACATTAAGTTATAAATCAATGAAAATATAGTATATATTTACATTTGAGAAAATATATTAGTAACACAGTTTGTGTAGCAACGCTACAAATTTTTAATTGTGAGTAGTAACAATGTGGTATTCGCAAATATTAAGTCATGTTCTCAAACCTTGTGCAATTTGGCGCTTATCCCAATCAAGGGAATCTCTAGACAGCAGCTCCAAGAGTACAGCCTTTTTGTAATTTACTAGACAATTACTTGAAAAATCTGGACTAGGAAGACCGCTAATTAAGTATGCAGAAGAGACAGCGAAAGAATTGAACATAGAAACAGTATAGTAGTTGACTATGTAAAAAGTTTCGTCGCTGCATCTGGAAGAGTTCTGCAAATCAATTTCTGACCAAAGTTCGAAGTAACGGGAAACCGTCACCGGATTTCGATGAGTAATAACATTGTAGACGAATAATATCATTATATACTCACGCCTACGCTTCGGAGTAAGCCAATGGAGCCTAAGACGATGGGGTGAAACATGTGCATCATAAGGGATTTTGCCAATCACAAAACGCACACAAGCGTTTAGAAACCTGTGTAATTTAAGTTCACGTGTGTCATCCAATGCATGGTAGACTGCAGCAGAATAATCAAAAAGAGAAAATATTAAAGTTTCAACCAGGTGCTTACGAATCTCTATGGAAAGTTAGTGACAGTGATGTACCGTACGGAGAGAATGAAAAACCTGTGCGGAAATATGGTCAACGTGATCAGACCAGAAAAGATCATGACTCAGCCATAACCCTAAATTTTTCATTATTGTTTTGTATTCAGCATTGTGGCCGAAGACTTTGATTTGCGGAAGTTCACGTAGATTTAGCCATGAAACAAAAGTGTGGCTCCCCATAGCCATTGGGAAGATTTTACCAGGATGAATTCTCATGCCATTTTCGGCAGCCCAATGTTCAATATTGACTATATCTTCATTGGCCAGATCGATGGCTTTTCGTACACGACTGTAAGGACGTGTTATAAAAATCTGAAAGTCGTCAGCGAAAAGTATATGCTTACAATATTTCAAAGATTAAGGCAGATCATTAATAAAAATGGAGGAAAGCATTGACCCAAGAATACTCCTCTGTGGTACTCCACAGGGAACACTCCTCCAAGTTGACCTTGCAGACGAGCCGAACGTTGTAGCCTGTGATCTGTCCGTCAAATAAGAGAAAAACCAATTTATAGTTAAACTATTGCAGCCCAATTCTTGAAGTTTTGTTAAGAGCTTGGAGCTAGAAACAAGTTTGAATGCTTTTGTAAAATCGAAAAGTACAACCACTGTACAGCATCCAGTATCGATACCACGTCGTACCTCTTCAGTAAGGTGTAGGAGTGCAGCTTGTGTATTGTGACCCTTACGAAAAACTGATTGATCTAGGTCGAGAAAGCCAGTATTTTTCAGAAACAGGGACAGTTGGAAATCAACACTCCGTTCACAGACTTTTGAAAGTTTAGAAGTCTGGGCAATGGGTCGAGTATCTGAGTGGGACGTCGGTCATCTAGATTTTCTTATAGGTGTAATCAAAACTGATTCCCAGGCCGTAGGGTATTGGGCCGTGAGAATACAGTAATTAACGAGATGTCGTAGAGGAGAGACTAATTTTGGAGCAAGCATCTTGATCATATTAATGCTAAGGCCATCCACCCCAGCCGACCTAGAGGTAGCTTTAATAAGTGCAAACAGAATATTTTGTTCGGTTACAGGCTTAAGAGTAAATATTTTACTGTTATCATCTTGTAGCGGTATTGAGAGAACGTTCAATAAGTCGGCAGTGGCGAGAGGGCGCACATTAGTCACAACAGAAATATAGAAATCGTTTAGTTCATTGACAGAGGAAATTTCAGCAAGAGATGGTTTAGTCTTGCCTGTGATACGCATTTGACGCAAAACTCGCCAAAGATCGTTAGAATTTCGAGAATTCTGAAGCTGTCAGGAGAAATAATTATTTTTCGCGACAGCAAGAGCTGATCTCACTACCGATCGCAATACGCGAAACTTGGCTAAATATACATTTAGACCAGATTGCCGGTAGTCTCTGTAAGCTCTATCCCTTTTTTTCATTAGGCTGCGAATAGAGTCATTTACCCATGCTTTACGTCCCTTAGAGAATGTGAATAGATGCATAGGTGCATGGCGGTCTAAAGCATTGATTATGGCATTCGTAAGCAATTTTGTCAGGTTATCAAGAGATGGACTGAATGAAAAGTTGTCGAACAATTAACCGAAATTCTTGGTAAAAGAACTGATGATATCTGTCTGATTTACCTTAGTCAGATAACGAACGAGTCTTGTTATCGGCGGGGTTTTTATTGAGTAAAAGTTCAACAATGTCTCCGTACTGTCGTGGCCAGCTGCAAAGGGAATATCCGATCTAAAGTAATGTAAGACAAATGAAGGGTCATTTATAAGTGTAAGATCTAACCATGTATGCGCCATATTGCCACGATGAATTTCATGGTGTGTAGGCTCAGATAGAATCAGATGTAAATGGCTAGAGTTGATAGTATTTAATAGTTACTTAGTGACATGGAAGTCATTGGCGATATCAATATTAAGATCACTAACTTCTATTATGAGAGGGTAAGAGGCTAGGTGTTCAGAGAGTGTGTTAAAGAATAGTACTGGAAAAGCCGATTTGGGACGTCTGTATACTGTAGCATATAGTAATTTGGTTGACCCTTGAGAAAGTTCCATTGTAAATTCAGGTGTCTTGTCATAAGTAGGATCAGAGCGAGACAGAATTTTGACTTTCATGGTGTCCTTAAAGTATATGGCAACGCCTCCGCCGTCTCTACCCTCCCTATCATTGCGATGAATTGAATAACCATTAATAAAAATCACAGCATCATTGTCAAGATGGTTTAAAAAAGTTTCAGAAATCCCAAAAGCAGTAAAATGTTTGTGTACAAGTTTGTCTTCTCAAATAGAAAAGTTTGTTTTTAATCTATTGATGTTGACATGACCGATAACTATATTATATGAGTTGTCTGAAGTAGCTGGATGGGGCACTGAATTTCATTGTGGTGTATTGGGTGGATAAGCAGGGAGGTCTGCCAGCGCAGCTACAGCAGGTATATGAATAAGTGGTGAAGTTTTCATTTGGCGCATATAAACCCGGTAGTCCTGGACTACAGGACGCGCATCATTAAGGTTTGTGGCAGTCGTTATAGCCTTCGATAGATGGTCATGTAATGGCTTGGGCCAGAACGGACATAGATAAAATTTACCCTCACCACCAGCACCAAACACTGTAGTATTGTTTTTCCCCGCAAGTTTGTAGGCCTCACGAATAAGTCAATTTCTAGCTAGCAATCGGAGAAGATAACTCAAGCATAATAGCTTTCGACGATGGAGTGGATGTCTGGACAAAAGAAGCATTCCACACTCTTGGGGCCCAACCTCGTATAAGGGTGATCAGAGGCGCCATATCCTGTAAGTCAAGAGTTACCAGATGCTTATAGAGCAGTTCACGATGAGACAAGGTTAGGGTAGTAGAGATTTCTGTGAATAAGACCTCACGTCGATCATTGATTATGTTTGATTGATCTGTCATGTGTGTATATCCAGTATTGTCTACCAATATTTTTTCAACTGCTTCAAGGTGCTAAAAAACCCCAGTCAAATTTTCCTCAGTCGCTGTGATACGGGAGTCGAGAAATTTGTGCATCTATTTAAGCTCTTTCGTGTCGGTGGCATAAGTAACCATGTATTGCTGGAACAAAATTGGAGGATTTACCTGGTTATCTGGCATGATGTTCAAATGGGGGCCAGTTGGGCTGCAGTCGACCTCTAGTATCACGGTTGGAGTTGGGTCTGTACGGGCCGCTTTGTTGACCTGCGTAAACGATGGTGAAAGAGGAGATCGAATCCGCTTGCCTGGCTGTGGGTTTGTAAAAGATGTAGCAGAGTCTGAGCCTATTAGGCAGGGGGGAGATGTAATGGTCTACACGGGTCAGTTTTTAGAACAACCTAGAAAAGAAGTATCGGTAAGTTTATATTCGAGAAGACAACTGTCATGAAAGTGCTTTTGACAGCTGGAGCACACCACCTTTGGTACATGATTTCGCTTTAATACTCTTTTGCAACGCAAGCAGCTGTTAGACATACTCACTCGCTTTTTTACATTTCTGTAGCATATAGACCTATAGCACTAACTACAGTCCCAAAGAAAAGAAAATTTACACATCACATTAATGGCTAAGTAGGAGCAAGACACAGGATGAGAAGCACTTGTGATCTCTAGCGGCACCAGCATGAGGCAGCAACCAGCAATGGTCAGTTTATTAGCGAGGCCCAATAGTGATACGCCCAGAAGACGACACAGCACTGACTCCAGGTGGATAGAGTGAAAGTTCCTGAGAGTCCTCACCACATTCGTTGAAGTGGAGGCCACTAGTGGAATCAACCGTCCAGGAGAGCAGAGTACGGCGACTCAGCATGTAGCAGCACACAACAGAGGCAGCCAAAAAAAGTGGTTCTAGGTTAGATCGGTGGGTTGAGTTGAAGCGAGGATACCAGACACCAGGAGGAAGGTGACACCGTAGGAGCAAGGTGTGAGCCAATCTGGCATCTGGATGAGGCCGACCTAGAAAACAGACTCCAACCGGAGGTATCAGTAGTGCTCAAATCGAATAAAAACCCGGAGCACATAAAAACATGTCTGCACAAGAACTTACCGAGAAAGAGAGCGAGAGAGGGAGAGAAACGGTATTAATGTAGTAAGTAAAAGTATACATCTGTACATATATTTAGGGGAGGAGTACGTACTAAATCGTATACGAAGATTTGCGTAAAACAAATTGAGCATTAGCAAAGCGTTATTGTGCATTTATATCGTCTATGTGTACCTGCGCTCTTTTTTTGCTCGTTTCATAGACTAAATCTCCATTTACGACGTGCTTGGGTCAACAATGAAAGGTGAAATTTTGTGTTAGTAATTTCTTCTCACGTAGTATTTTTTGGCGAAACATAAAAGTTTACAAAATGTTTAGTGTTATTAATCCAGTTAAACTTTCAATTTTAGTGTAAAAAAGATGTGATCACCTAAAAAATGAGAAAAAAATTATTTTAGCATTGCTAACTACGGAAACCTTTTACTGCCAAACGAAGATAACACAAAGATCATCATTTTTTTAAATTATTTGTCAAGGAAACATCGTAAACAATGTTTTTATATTAAAATATTAATAGGATTAAAGCTTCTGAATGTTCAAGTATGTAAGCACATAAGACCCTGAAGTAATCATGAAAATTGTTACTCCTATTTTTGTGTATAATATTTTGATCTGAAACTGTTCACATATCTTAAAAATCATAAGAACAATACACAATCAAGCAATTTATAATTCTCAAAAATTCATAATACACTTTCGTTCATTAAAGTTCGGAGACAACTTTTTTCCAGAAATCAAATGACTATAAAACTTTTAACTAAATATAAATATATATACTAGACTAAAAGAAACTATTAAGAAATGTTTTAAAAAAAATGTATGTATACCTTCAACAAAAATTCGTAGAAATCGACAAATTTATTTCACTTACGTTAAGAAACAATATTATTTTTCATGCATGATTATCAAACAAGTTTAACACTTGAATGACAAGTGATGTAGGTAGAATTGTGTTTTCTGCTTACTTAATTGCAGAGTATATTTATACATCACTTTATTACTTTTTTTATATTACCAACAACTTTTTGTGTAGGTCTGTCAGTGCTGAGTCTTGCAAGTGCCATTGGAGCTGATATGTTTGACCTTCTTTACAAGAACAATCCATCTGCTTTAGAGTACGCTGCACATGATGACTTTAATCCTCTCTGCGTTGCGGCTATGAAAAACGATGATAAACTTTTTTCCCGCCTCCTCAACCTTGGTCTGAATATTGAGCAAGCCAGTAAGTTTTAAAGACTTTCCAATTTTTCATAAGCAGATTCTTAGAAAGTAAAACCATCACAATATTTATGTATGAATGGTCAACAAGGCTACAAACTATAGAACTAGTTGATACACATGCAATTTTCATAATGAATAAAGATTATTTGAAAATTATTTGAATACATAAATTAATGATTTGATATCCGCAATTAAGCTTAAGGTTTTACAGTAAAATAACCTGTAGGAATACAAAAATTTTAACCTTAATTACTATTTTGCATAAACGTAGAAAAAAAAGACCAAATTAATGAGTATGCTTTTACTCTTGACCTGGAAATATAGAGAGGATTCACTATTATAAGAAGTTGCTCTCTGTATGACAATGAGTTAAACTAGTGGATAAAAGAAAGAACGAATTAGAGAAGAGAAAAAAGATCAGATACTTTAGAAATATTGATTTAACTACAGAAGGTAAAAGTGATCTATTTCTTTGTGTTTAAATCTTACGTTCCTAAAATGTCGTAGACCCATTTTTAAACAAGTGACGTGCGCTCTAATACATCAGTTACATTACACAATTAGTGATTACTATATAAAGTGACGGTTCCTTAGCTGTTTTTATTCAAATTATATAAAAGTAATGTATGATACATCATTTATCAAAAAGTTGAAAGAATGACGTTAATCCTAAATGTATAAATATCGAAAAGTATTGTTACTTAGTAATAAGACCTTTTTTCTGAATTCCTTAAAAAATAAAATTTGGATGGTAAAAACAGGCTTATTTCATAAATTTTATCGCTGCTCTTCGCTAATACCAATAAAAATGCAAGCAGCAAAAGAAAAAATGTATTTTGCGTTAATAATTTAGTTCTCAAGATTTTAATTTTACAGTGACCATTACTGTTCGTGATAAAAAATCAAAATTTTGCAAAGTGCACGAAAATAAGGAAAAAATTTCACCTTTGTACAAACAACCTAGCACGGAAGCAGGAAAAAATCAGTGATTAAGCTTAAATCTCATAATAGTGCTAAATTCGGTTTAATTCAATACATATCTTACATACAACAGTATTAGTTTGTGAAACGTTAGCCAGGGATTGCGACTAACGTGAGTGTTTTACTTTTTTATTTACTCAATAACTTTACGTTAATTATGTTTGGGAAGGGATCGGATTGTTTACGGTTATGTGTGGCTTGAAATGCAGCAAACTGTAGTCTAGTGTAGGTAACGAAATAAAATAGCTTTTTCTTTGGCTTTATTGCAAACACTTACAAATACCTTTTTAATCTAAGTCACAACCGAGGGTAGCTACAGTTGACATCACTCAATCCGAGCGAATACTCCAAGACAACTTTCTTAATTTAATGAAGTATATTTTTTGATTTCATGAATAGTCACTAAAGTTACAATGCGGACGTAGCACACTACAATGGCGACAGCCCAGTATCGTGACTTGCTGTAATCTTTATGCTACGTTACACTTGGCGTTTTGTTAATGTTTACACTCACGATAGGGTACTTGGTTTGACTCGTAGATATTAGGGCCGGGTAATAGGGGACGACTGCTTTAACACTCTACAACACACAGCACCAACACTACGTACAGTCACCTATCAGAATATCACTGGTAATGATTTCCTTGATCCTCTCGGCGATGCTATCTGCGTCAAAAGGAACCGGAGAACCAGGGTGGCCGTGAAAAGACTCACTAGTATGTGTGTGGCACTGGAATCTCGGTGCTATTTTTTCACTATAGCTTGGCAGGCGAGAGTCTGCTGATGCCGTGCCGCGCTGCTCCAGTGCTAGCCTAGCAGCGAGCTCAACTGTCGATCCTTGTCTCGCCGTGCAGGCGCACAGTATGCTATGCGGCCCACCACACACTATAAGCCAACACGGCACTACAGATCAGCCACCAATACTATGTTTGCTCCCAGGACACCGATACACCGATAGCTGGCGTTCATGGATCCACTCTCTCAACATCGCGCGTTCACATACACACACACACACACTCTCACACACATCTCCAGAGTACGGGTAGGAAGCACGGGAGGGGAGTCAGACCGAGCTCTATAGTTACTCTTAACGCTGTGGCCTCCAGTCCTCACATGAAATTTCGTACATTACAGCAAGCCATATGCAGGAGAGAGAGAGAGAGAGAGAGAGAGAGCTACCTACGAGACTCTCACCATTTATTGTCCGTGACAAGGGCTCTGTGACGTGTTCAGATGTATTTCCAATTCGTCACGTCACAAGTTATATAAAGAATAGAAAGTAATTGTTTGTGTACTTTTATTTTTATTTTAGACTATTTGGTAAAGATTAGATGAAGTAAACGAGGTCCCACAGGGCTTTATGTAGAAATCAAGATCTTTAAACCATTGTAGCAAACACATTATCCAGTGTTGTAAAATTTATGTAACGGTGTATCATGTAACGATCAGAAAATAATGAAATTATTAATGTTTTTTGAAGCTGATTGAAAAAAGTCTTTTATTTTGTATAATATGTGTGACTTCATACGAAAAGTCACAAGTACTAGAGTTAATAAAATTAATAAATGATATTAAAACTTGGTCTACACTTAACATCAAAANACTAAAATAAGTTTTTTCAGTCCCAAGCACTATATAAATAGCAAATAATCCTTTTTTTCAATTTCTTGAAAAAAAATAAATTTCTATTCTGAAATGGATACAATGTATGAGTCAGCATAATAAATATTATTTTTGAATGTGCTGATGAATTTCTTCCAGAAGATCATTAATACATTTTTGAAATTTCTACTGGAATACAAGATAAAAAATTTTTTGGTTTCCAAGACAATAATATAGGACCTATTTATTTGGTCTAGACAGCAGTATTTTTCTAGATATAGTTTTATTACTGTTTCTGTCAGAATAAAGTTACCACTAGTTTTCTGTGTACTGCACACAGGGACATCCAAGTAACCAGACTACTTTCCTGTAAACAATTGGTTTTCATTCTCATTTTTTAAATAAAAAATATAATACCAAAACTCATCAGTTTTCATCTCATGAACTTGGCTATTTTTGTAAATGTTACCATTGCTCTTAAATTTTTTCTTTTGGAATATTACCAACTGTCAACTTTGTAAATATTTTTTAATATAAGTTATATTTCTAAAGTCCAGTGTAAAAGTATTTGGACAGTGGATTTTTGGATTTCAAGTATTTGAATGCTTTCAAGTCGTAAAATTGTGTTTCCCTATCCATACCTGTAATCCATATTGAAAAGTATGTTCGAGTATAAAAAATTTTTCATACCACAGCCATGTATAATAATTGACGTATGTTATCACCTAGCTCACAATTTGTACTATGGTAAATATTGGAAAGATTCCAGTTTATTAATATGGGAAGTTGCTTCTATTTTATTTATAAAATCACAACTGGAATGAAATTTAGAAAAATTAATAATTTCTATACATTTCTTAAGCTACAAAGAATTTTTCTGTATTTTTTTGTCTATTTTCTGTATTAAAAACTCACAATAATTAAAGAAAAAATTGCTATAGAGCATGATTTATTAAGTCACATTATTTTAAAGTCATTTTTTTTAATGTTTAACAAATTTTTCTGAGATTCTGGTAACCAAACCTTCTTACAATTGCAATCTTTGTGCATATTTCATTGAAACTTGTCTTTAATTCAGTTAGTTGAACTTGTCTTTAGTTTAGTTAGTATCTTCAGGATGTATATTATCAAAAAGCTGCAAGAAAACCTAAGAATTGCTTGTTAAAAACTTTTTTAAGGTTATATGTCCTAAAATTTATAGAAAATCATCCATTTGGTCTAGTTTGATCTCTTTCTTTGAAGATTTTATTGGTAGGTGAGGTAAAATGTGAAGGATTTATTTGGATCAAAGTTTTTTTGATTGCAATGAATTCGTTTTTAAATTCATGATCTTTATTAATGTCCTAACCTAAAAATAATATTTTTATGTTATTTTGATGTCATTATTATCAAAATTAATCAAAATTGCAATATTTAAGAATATTTCCCAGTACCTTTTTTCTTATTTAGTTTGGTTAGCGCTTTTTAATCCACAAGAATCAGAAAAATCTAAAAAAATAGGTCGTATGAAGCTTTTTTGAGTGTCTGTGTATTATTTATGAAAGCAGGTGAAAAATAATATTCTATGTATTCGCTTTGTGCAGCAATTTAAAACAACGCCACCTGCAGGGGAAAAGATGTTAATGTTAATTAACATGAATACACAGCATTAGATAGACAATCATAGATTACAAGTGTTTATTTCAACAATAATAAATATTTCACCACTAAAATACGTTTTTTCAGTCCCAAGCACTATATAAATAGCAAATAATGGTTTTTTTCAATTTCTCATCAAAAAAATAGTGATAGTAGGGCATAACGGGCACCCATTATTGTTTACACTCTTACAATTTTTTTCCACCTTAAATATAATTCTCCAGCTGAGCATCTTTCAGAGCGTGACACATAGAATAAAACTACCCGAAATAAAAAATATATAAATCAATAAATAATTAGTTATCATATAATAAAATATAGTTCTTAAAAATGCTCATTCTGCCCCCCTGCGGGCACAGTGAACATAGCTGTAGGGTACGATGAGCGCGGGATGATTGAAATAATTCGATGGTAGGTGAACAACAGTATTTATATTAATTAATTTTTAATGATATTTAACAAACATAAAAAATTTATTTAAGAAACATGAAACATTTATTTGTTAAATCATTGTACATTAAATGTAATATCACAAGTTACATTACAATCTGTTAGATAAGTTATTTTAATACCACAAACATCTTGCCTTAATCTCATAAATTTTGTGCTTAGTACAAATAACTGTATGCCAATATCACATCAATGTTGCACTCTAATATTATAAAAATAAAGCTTCATTAAAATGAAATATATACGTAAAAAACCTCTTCAGTCTTGCCAGTTTAAGATTGTAGGAAAAAAGAACTAAAATTTATAGGATTCATAGCAACTGAATTTACCAAAGAATCACTTTGTGTAATATTTTAAATATTCGATTTGAATATTATGAATATTTCTCTCCATCTCCTTTTTGTATCGTCACATACCATTCTTATTTTTAGTCAAGTCACGATCCACAGTTAAACTTACTTACTTATAAAATAAGACAGACTAGAGAAATTCAAAGCTAAGACTAAGGTTAAGTTAATCAGCTTTGTTTTGATTCGAACAGAATGACAGCGTCTGCTGCAGACGCAGAGTTCTCAGGCTCATTGTGCCTCAAGCGCGGTGCCCATCATGTCCCCTAGAAGCCATGTTTTGAAATAAATATAACTTTTTAATGGTGGAAGATAAAAATTTTTTTTCAACGGATCTTGAAAGTAAATCAAACAGACTATTGGAGAAACTTCACGAGATAATTACTGGAGATAACTTTTATCGTAAAAAGAAGCCGTGAAGCTATCATTGTCCGCAGGGTTATGTATTACAATATTTTTATGAATTTTTACAATTTATTTAATTACTTTTTATCATGATACTCTTTGAGGAAAATAGTGTTGATATTTTACAATGTAAAAAAATTTATTTGAGAGAAAAACATTAATTTTTTCATTGAGTACATGAGGTGCCCGAGTTACCCTACAAACTCACGCTGCCCCACTATCCACATTTATTCGTTAAATCATTGTACATTAAATGTAATATCACAAGTTACATTACAATCTGTTAGATAAGTTATTTTAATACCACAAACATCTTGCCTTAATCTCATAAATTTTGTGTTTAGTACAAATAACTGTATGCCAATTGCACTCTAATATTATAAAAATAAAGCTTCATTAAAATGAAATATATGCGTAAAAAACCTCTTCAGTCTTGCCAGTTTAGGATTGTAGGAAAAAACAACTAAAATTTATAGGATTCATAGCAACTGAATTTACCAAAGAATCACTTTGTGTGATATTTTGAATATTCGATATGAATATTATGAATATTTCTCTCCATCTTCTTTTTGTATCGTCGCACCATTCTTATTTTTAGTCAAGTCACGATCCACAATTAAACTTACTTACTTATAAAATAAGACAGACTAGAGAAATTCAAAGCTAAGACTAAGGTTAAGTTAATCAGCTTTGTTTTGATTCGAACAGAATGACAGCGTCTGCTGCAGACGCAGAGTTCTCAGGCTCATTGTGCCTCAAGCGCGGTGCCCATCATGTCCCCTAGAAGCCATGTTTTGAAATAAATATAACTTTTTAATGGTAGAAGATAAAAATTTTTTTTCAACGGATCTTGAAAGTAAATCAAACAGACTATTGGAGAAACTTCACGAGATAATTACTGGAGATAACTTTTATCGTAAAAAGAAGCCGTGAAGCTATCATTGTCCGCACGGTTATTTATTTAAATATTTTCATAAGTTTTTACAAATTATTTCATTACTTCTTATCATGATACTCTTTAAGGAAAATAGTGCTGATATTTTACAATGTAAAAAAATTTATTTGAGAGAAAAACATTAATTTTTTCATTGAGTACATGAGGTGCCCGAGTTACCCTACAAACTTACGCTGCCCCACTATCCCTTATATAAATAGCAAATAATGCTTTTTTTCAATTTCTTAAAAAAAAAAAAATTTTTATTCTGAAATGGATACAATGTATGAGTCAGCATAATAAATATTATTTTTGAATGTGCTGATTTAAAAGTACTTCACAAAATAAATTTATATCCAAGAAAAATCGTTTGGTTAGCGCTTTTTAATCCACAAGAATCAAAAAAATCTAAAAAAATAGGTTGTATGAAGCTTTTTTGAGTGTCTGTGTATTATTTATGAAAGCAGGTAAAAAATAATATTCTACGTATTCGCTTTGTGCAGCAATTTAAAACAACGCCACCTGCGGGGGAAAAGATGTTAATGTTAATTAACATGAATACATAGCATTAGATAGACAATGATGATTACAAGTGTTTATTTCAACAATAATAAATATTTCACCACTAAAATACGTTTTTTCAGTCCCAAGCACTATATAAATAGCAAATAATGGTTTTTTTCAATTTCTCATCAAAAAAATAGTGATAGTAGGGCATAACGGGCACCCATTATTGTTTACACTCTTACAATTTTTTTCCACCTTAAATATAATTTTCCAGCTGAGCATCTTTCAGAGCGTGACACATAGAATAAAACTACCCGAAATAAAAAATATATAAATCAATAAATAATTAGTTATCATATAATAAAATATAGTTCTTAAAAATGCTCATTCTGCCCCCCTGCGGGCACAGTGAACATAGCTGTAGGGTACGATGAGCGCGGGATGATTGAAATAATTCGATGGTAGGTGAACAACAGTATTTATATTAATTAATTTTTAATGATATTTAACAAACATAAAAAATTTATTTAAGAAACATTAAACATTTATTTGTTAAATCATTGTACATTACATGTAATATCACAAGTTACATTACAATCTGTTAGATAAGTTATTTTAATACCACAAACATCTTGCCTTAATCTCATAAATTTTGTGCTTAGTACAAATAACTGTATGCCAATATCACATCAATGTTGCACTCTAATATTATAAAAATAAAGCTTCATTAAAATGAAATATATACGTAAAAAACCTCTTCAGTCTTGCCAGTTTAAGATTGTAGGAAAAAAGAACTAAAATTTATAGGATTCATAGCAACTGAATTTACCAAAGAATCACTTTGTGTAATATTTTAAATATTCGATTTGAATATTATGAATATTTCTCTCCATCTCCTTTTTGTATCGTCACATACCATTCTTATTTTTAGTCAAGTCACGATCCACAGTTAAACTTACTTACTTATAAAATAAGACAGACTAGAGAAATTCAAAGCTAAGACTAAGGTTAAGTTAATCAGCTTTGTTTTGATTCGAACAGAATGACAGCGTCTGCTGCAGACGCAGAGTTCTCAGGCTCATTGTGCCTCAAACGCGGTGCCCATCATGTCCCCTAGAAGCCATGTTTTAAAATATATATAACTTTTTAATGGTGGAAGATAAAAATTTTTTTTCAACGGATCTTGAAAGTAAATCAAACAGACTGTTGGAGAAACTTTACGAGATAATTACTGGAGATAATTTTTATTGTAAAAAGAAGCCGTGAAGCTATCATTGTCCGCAGGGTTATTTATTAAAATATTTT
>NW_019379503.1:201625-215106 GCF_000648655.2 Copidosoma floridanum | reverse complement strand
GATTACAAGTGTTTATTTCAACAATAATAAATATTTAACTACTAAAATAAGTTTTTTCAGTCCCAAGCACTATATAAATAGCAAATAATCCTTTTTTTCAATTTCTTGAAAAAAAATAAATTTCTATTCTGAAATGGATACAATGTATGAGTGAGCATAATAAATCTTACTTTTTAATGTGCTAATTAAAAAGTACTTCACAAAATAAATGGATATCCGAGAAAAATCGCAATACTTACTAACAAAATACAATCATACGAGAAAAAAAAATTTTTTTTATCACGGTACTATAAAATAAGTATTTTACGACTTAAAATTATACTCAACACCCAAAAAAATTACGTCAGTTGTTAAATTTATATTACTGTTAAAAAAAACGCTTGTAACATATTATTGTCCATAAGATTCTGTGTATTCTTGTTAGTTAGCATTGACAACTTTTCCCCTGCAAGTGGTGTTGTTTCAAATTGCCGCATGAAGCGAATAGTTTAATTTCATATTAAGAGTATTAATGAGTCAGAGAAAATTAAAGGGGTTTAATTTCTTATACTAAAATTACTTAGATTCGAATAAAATAATCAAAAAATCAATAAATTTTATAAATTTTCTAACCTCAAAAAATTATTTAATGCTTTATGAAAAATTTTATCTCTATTTTACAACACATTACTATTATCCGTGAAAAAATTATTATTCCAGGATGTTCTGTTCAATCATAGTTCATTGTATTACAAAAAATTAAAAAATCTCCCACTGTGCAGCGCGATGAACTCTCAACGGTTGCCCCACAACTATACAATATGTACAAGTTATCGGTTAATCCAGGGGATGCAAGCTAAGTACGGTGGGGGTAGTAATTTTCGTGCTTTTTATGTCAGTTATTGCGAAACCGACGCTCTGCTTTACATTCGCACTGATCTTGCGTTGAGTTCCAACGATTGCATGTTATGGCTCCGTGAATTATAAAAGGTGCACTGATTGCATACGTACATACAGTGAGTTTGTCCCTGTTACGTTTACATATTGCTGCAATTGCATCGCTGGTATATATAGCATTTATTGCTGCTGCTGCTATAACAATGATTATGGGCATGCTTCGACCGGTGACGGAGAGAGTAACTCTCTTACTGTGCAGTCGTATATGCAACAGGCATTCATTCATACATAGATATCTAGCAGTTGTAAGATCACGCGGATCATTACTTTTGTTCTAACAGATAGGTAATAACTCAAAGTTATTGACGTGTATTCGCAGTTAGGATATAGGTACAAGCTCGATGTGAGCCCTGCGAGACTTCAAAGGTGCATAAATTGAAAAGCGACTCGTTTTTCGTAAATTCAACCTTCAAAATAAATTTGATTATTGTTTTCAACTATTGTACCAGAAAGAGCGCAAATTTTTACATAAGTAATAACCCTTGCATTAATACATCTCAGGCCATGCATAAGACGTGGAGACAGTGTTTTTGCCAGTTACGGTGGAATCACCTATCTATATAGGTATTATACATTAATAAAGTAGGTGATACCTTAGGAAAATTGTGGTAGGATAAAGCCAAGCGTAGCCATGAGTATCGCCAAGTTGCATCCCTAATATATTACCTTTCTGGTGCCAAGCTTAACCCAAACTTGGACCTGCTTTTTCCCAGACTTAAATTTCTTGCTGGGTTACCAACACTACTACTTATGCAATCACTACTGCTTCTGCTTCAGTACTGCTATTACATCTGTCTTACATTTAACAACAATCTCTTGGGTGTGCCAAGCTCGCCTCACTGACCGAAAGCTTAAGACTCACCAATACGCTCATGGGACTCGACTCTAGCATGTTAAGCCGCACGATCTCGGGTGACTGGTTATCCCAAACTTTTCTGAGGACCTGCCCTAGCTGGATCATCAAGAAGAAAAAGCTGGAGAAGTAGCTGGCTCTAAAAGTACAGAGGATATCCAAAACTCCGGTCAGCGAGAAATCTGTAGAGCTGAGAACTTGGGCAACCGTCGCACGCATCCTGGGTCTGAGAAAAATACAGTCAAAGTTGTACCAGGCCATACTTATGCAAGCCCTTACAGTGTACGCCTGCAGCTTATTGCCCGACAACTTCAGCTAACGTGGCTACTTCTGTCCTTAAAATAAGAAAATAAAAAATTTTGTAACATTTGTTGGCAAATGGTAAATATAAGATAAAATAACAAGGGTATCACTGTAGGAGCGAAGTAACCTATGACATCAGCCAAATAGACAGAGACAACGCCTTTTTAATACATACACAGAATACGATGAATAGGTCACACTGAGAGCTGATTACAGGACTGGCTTAGCGATGGGCATAAAAAAAGTTGTATTGAGTAACAATATGTACATAAGTTATAACTTCAACGATAAAATACTCTATACAGCAGCCAGATAAACAGAGCCTACAACACCAGCTCGTTGATATGTGTACAGAATATGACAGGTACGTCACACAGAGAGCTTATCAAAGCACTGGGTGAGTATGACTGAGCCTCATAGACTTATGTGGGGACTGCAGTCAGACCAGTCCAATCATAGGGCCACATAAATAGGTCTAATTGTCATGTATATGGATACTTAATTTCTTTTACTAGTGAAATATTAGTTTGTATATAAATTATCATTGATATTCATAATAATCTACGTGCTATAAATGATGATGGTAAAAATATTATTTTTTAATTAAACGAGAGTGTATNTTGAGGACGATTGGAGAACACAAGGAATTTCATGATCTTTTAATAACTCCTTGCTTCACTATTTCTGTTATTAGACTGTGAATTTCTTTTTTTTTAAAATAAGAACTCTTCTTAGCAACTAACTAATTGGTCTTGTTTCTTTTTCTGAGTGTATCTCGTGCTTGACCAAATAACATGTACCTACGATATTCTCATCTTTGAAAATATCTGCATATTTAATTAGCAAATCCGAAAACTTCGACTCATGGTATTCAATTATTCAGAATTCTGCTAAAAAATACCTTGTAAATTAACTAGAATGATGTTTTGTAGGTTCATAATCCGTCAAACAGGGGTATTATCTGATATTTTCGTAAATATCTAACTATTAATTTTTCTGTTTCACCTATTTCATCAAATAACATCTTACCTGTTTCATGCTTCAGTGTCACAAAATTAATAGAAATTTTAACGTCCACTGATTTTACAAACTTTAAGTCCAAAATAGTGAACTCAGAACCGGAATCTAACACAAAATTACTCATGCTTAATTTTTTTAACACTTAAAAATAATATTAAAGCTAATATTAATGCACTTATATAAGAAATACGGCGTGTGTAACCTAGATGCAGCAAGTAGACTTCTGCCCTCAGGCTGTGATCATATGGAGGACTGAAAACGTAAAGCGTTTGGTTTGTGACTTACGCTGTGGTCGCATAGAGCGCATAACGCATACTGCGTAATCATTTAAGCCTGTAAGAGTCAGAGAGAGGTTAGATGCACAATCCTCTCATTAAATAAGTTCCCACTTCATTCAATTTATTAGGTTGGTTAAAAATACCGTTTTTAAAGTTAAAGTGAAATAAATAAGAATTTTTTTTTTATGTTTATCAAGTATCTCCTGTTGGGGGGTTCGAGCGCTTGGTAAGTGGAGTAAAATTTTTGATCACTCGGCAGCTCATACTTTCTACTACTTGGAAATCATCTACCTAACATTACCCACTCCCCTTTCAGATTGTCGTCCCAACAATGACAAAGTCAAACACAATACAGCACTCTAAAATATCACCTTTATCTTTTTTTGTTGTAGCTACAGAATATAAATACAGCTATAGGATACACAATGACTCTACTTGACTTCTTGTCCAAGTCATCAAGTATATTGTATCCAACTTCAAATAAGTTAGAACCAAATTTTTTTTTACAGCTACAGGAGTCAAATCTCTATCTTAACTCCACTGCCAAGTTACTGAGCATCTTCAATCCTATTATATTTTGTTTAGCGAACTACGCCTCATTTTTTTAAGGTAATGTAACAGATACACGGTTAAATCCTGGCATACTAAATAGGGAATAACACCCCGTCGGTTTCCTTACCATCTCTACTCTGGCATTTGCCCGACGTCTTTGAAAAAATTAACTACGTAAAATAAATTCAAAACAGAGTAGTGAGGATGATCTTCTTTCGTGGAAAATCGAAATTCTATTCACATGTATTTTCTTCGTCTTATAATTTGGTTATTTTCTAATGGCATGGAAAACGTCGTTGATCTTGACAACGTAAAACGGATCGTCTCAGTAACTTTGTAGTTGTGAACTTTTTTGATAGGTTCTTTATGGACTATTGAACCAAACTTTTTGTCTTTCCGAAAAATCAACTTTGCTCGCTTAGTTGTCAAAATAGGGCTTGATCTTGCTACAAGTTACAGCTACCATGCTTCTTGTCAAGTCATGGATTTCTGCTTTTTTCTCAGTTTATGTACATAATTCCCCAGTGACAAAACTTCGATACGATCATCTGGAGGAGGTCCTTTCATCAGATTCATTGCAAGTTGAAAGTCATCACCAGTGCACATCTAAGCTGGAGAAAACCTGGTCGTTGCATTTTGGAAGATCTGTACTCTAACAGAAATAGTAAGGTTAAACCATTTTAATCCTTTTAATTTGCGCTGACAAATGGAGATAAATAGTTAAGAATCGTCTAATCTAGGCATCTCACCTGACCATTTGATTGTGAGTGTAGAGGTGTAGTGCATGTTTTCTTGATTCCTAAGAATTCTGATTATTCTTTTACTAGACGATAATTGAATTACGTATTCTGATCAGTATGCATTATTGAGAGTACACCATGAAAACACACCACTTCACTCATAAAAATCTGAATTATTGTTTTGTCCTCATGTTTGATAAGGGGAAAGATTTTACCCATAAGGTAAAATTACCATCACGACAAAAAGATGTTTATAGCCTAGCGAAGAAGTTGGGACGAAACCTAAAATATATATCTGAAGTCTCTCTAGAGGTACTTACGAGTTCTGAACATTTATTTCGCAATTCCGTTATCTGATGGTCCCCACTTTGCTACAAAAATTATACTAATACGACACCAATTCTCAACATTTTTCTTGCAAGTGGTCCAATAGAACTTTTTCTTGATCATATCTACTGCTTTGTTAATTCAAAAAATTCCTCCTATTAGTAAAACATGTGATTCTCGAAGAACTTCATCTTTCTTCTTTCTTGGAACGACTAATTGTAAAGTTTTGGTCTTCAAGTTTGGTGAAATCCATTCTTTGTATAAAAATCTATTTTGAACAACTAATAAGTCCCATTCCCTACAGTATACTCTTATGAATTCGTCCTTTGATGCAATTTGCTACCAATCTGGTTAAGGATTCGCTCTCTTATTGTCAATAATCATCCTTACTGCCTCGTCTTCCATCTGATGTCTTTGATAGTTTCATTCTGTTTTTTCAACAAAAGGTTTCACCAATTGCTTCATCCTGTGCTTTAAACTTTCCTGCAGCGCAAAAGCTGTACTTGCAAGATTTATCTTCACATGGTCGTCTGGATAATCTATTTCCATTTCCGTGAAGTGCTCTCTTCTATGAAAAATCTTGAACTTTTACTGATCTAATAATCAAATCCATTTAGCTAGCTGGCCATCTAGCTGTTTAAATGATGACAACCAAGTTAAGGTAGAATGATCTGTACTCCTTATGGGTTTTACAATAATTCTTTTTTAACGGACTGTACACTCGACTATAATAAGCTATTACCTTTTTCTTATCTTCTTGATTCTAAGACAAAACTAAATTAATGTCATTATCTCATGCGTCGGTATCTAAGTTAAATGTACAATCTAACTTAGAAAAAGCCAAAGTGAGAGAAGATGTAAAAATGCGTTTCAATTTTAGAAATGCTTCCTAACTTTTTGAAGACACATTCAAACCGCTCGTTCTTTAACGTTAAACTATGAAGGGATCTAGAAATACTATATTAGTCTTTGATGAATCGTCTACAATACAAGGAAAATCCTTAAAACTGACGTACGTTTGTTTTTGTTCTTGAAATCGGTCATTTCAAAACAGTCTAAGCCTTTTCTGGATTTGTCTTCTTTCCTTCTTTTGATACAATGTAACCAAGAAATTGAATTTCTATTTTTAAGAAATTACAATTCCTTTTTATTCATTCAAAGATAAGCTTGTCAAAATAAAAGAAATACCTCCTTCAGATTCACAAACATTTCTTCAAACGAGTAGGCTTATTATGATGTCATCTGAATGAACTAAGCAGATTTTGTACAACAATCCTTCAAGTACTTGTTAGATAAGTCGTTCAAAAGTCGCTGGTGCATTACATAATCCAAATGGCATGACTTTTAATTGCCACAACTTTTATCTAACAAAGTAAGTTGCGATTTCTCTATCTTTATTCTTGATTTTCCCTTGCCAGTAGCCACTTTTCAAATCTAATGTAAGGAACCCAAATTTCCCTGCTAATTTATCCTACGTATCATTTGATCGTGGTAAAGGATATGAATCCTTAATGGTTGTTGCATTTTTTTTCCAAAAGTCAACACAAAATCTTGTAGAACCATTTTCCTTTTTCTTGAGGACGATTGGAGAACACAAGGAATTTCATGATCTTTTAATAACTCCTTGCTTCACTATTTCTGTTATTAGACTGTGAATTTCTTTTTTTTTAAAATAAGAACTCTTCTTAGCAACTAACTAATTGGTCTTGTTTCTTTTTCTGAGTGTATCTCGTGCTTGACCAAATAACATGTACCTACGATATTCTCATCTTTGAAAATATCTGCATATTTAATTAGCAAATCCGAAAACTTCGACTCATGGTATTCAATTATTCAGAATTCTGCTAAAAAATACCTTGTAAATTAACTAGAATGATGTTTTGTAGGTTCATAATCCGTCAAACAGGGGTATTATCTGATATTTTCGTAAATATCTAACTATTAATTTTTCTGTTTCACCTATTTCATCAAATAACATCTTACCTGTTTCATGCTTCAGTGTCACAAAATTAATAGAAATTTTAACGTCCACTGATTTTACAAACTTTAAGTCCAAAATAGTGAACTCAGAACCGGAATCTAACACAAAATTACAAATTTTATTATTTAATGTACCTGTAAGAAAAATTTACTAGAATTTACATTATTCCTTCTGTTATTCATGACCAAACATGAAGGAGCTGGCTTGCTTACTGTTAAACTCGCTTTTAGAAGTTCAACAAAACTTAGTTTTCCTGCCAATTAAATGCATGCAATTGAGGACAGTTGTACTTTACGTGGCCCTTCTTTTCGCAGTTCTAGTACTAAATATTAGTGATATTCTAGGGTTTCTTTTCCTGACTTATTCCTCGATTAAACTTCGATGGCACTGTATGTTTCTGCAAACCACATAAGTCACTTGAAGTTTTCTGCTTTCTTTCAAAACGGCCTCAACTTAACGTTAATTGTCTGTTGAAGAGCAACTTTTACAAATTCAACCCTCTCTAAATGAAGCACTTTTCTAACATAATTGTCAGCAATCACAACAATGAACTGTCAAGAAGCAATTTTATCTTGAGTAGTGAACGAACACTCAGGATAAACTACTGAAATTAGCTTTCGTCAATCAGCAGCTAAACTTGGAAAATCTTCATCAAACTTTTGTTTCCTATTCTGTAGTTGAGAATAACATGATGCTGCCAAATATTTTTTCCCAAAATAAACCTCAGATTTTGAAGACAAACCCAACAGCTCGCCTGACTTTAAATAATTATCAAGTATCAATCTTGCCTTTCTACGTAAACATAAAATTGAAGTAACCATTTTCTTATTATTATCCCAACCATTTAACTTGGCGATCAAACTAAACTGATTGTAGAAATCTCTAAACGGATAACTGTTGTCACAATTGTCTACCTGAACATTGAAACGTGGGAATGAGCCTGTCATTAAGCTATTTGAAAGAGATTGTTCAAATGATGTATGTTGAGTCGGTAGAGGTTGTGTTGACTGTGATGTCTATAGTTGTTGTGACAATTGTTGTGATTGTGGACTAAGATTTTTAGCAATACTTATCTTGCTTATGCCGCGGATTTGTTGACCCTAAGAAGTTATGTTTTCCCTCTGTTGTAACTGTCTTTTATTCAAAAGGGAGTTCCGTTCAGCAAAAAGTGTATTCCGACCGATTTGCAGACTCACAATTATCTCGCAAGTATCAGAAAGAGTTGACTTCGACCGCTGGAGTGTTCTCTCCTGTTGTTTGCGTTGTGTGTCCTCCATTTCTGATACTGTTTCTGAGTCCTGCAGCTCAACAAGTTCACTTTTAAATTTCACTGTCGTTCCATCCCAGGTTTTCTACTTGCCTTGTATTTTTCAGCCGATTGTTTAACTCAAGACACCACTGTTCGGATTATTTCAGCTGTCACTTGGTTGCTTCGGCATCTTCCGTTGATGTATATCTGATGCAGGGCTTCTTCAATCTCGAAACTCTTGACATTTGTATCCTGGATGAGCCCCCAAAATCGTTACGCTTACCAGTAACAATTGAAACACGTTGCTTCAAAAAAACAAAACCAAACCTTGTTAACAGGAGTGAACAGTCATAATCAGCTTGAGGTTGCAACCTCGACACTGCAATTTTTTTAATCAACAAAAACACTAGCATCGTATAGTAACATTTGTAATCGCGTAGCAACTCATACGTTCCATGACTTTTTAACAATGTCTTTAACAATATAATCTATTTAATATTTTAGAGTTCACGCTAATAATTTTAGATACAGCTTCAAAATTTCTAATGAAAGTACGTACAGTATTTTTTGTGTTAGTTAGACCTGCACCTTGCTTGAATATATCTACTGTTGAATAAAGTTTTTCGTTAAGTTTCTTCATGACTCTTAATTTTCTCTTTTATTTTCAGATCTTATTGGCCCCCCTTGCAGAGCCTTTTTATAAATATTCATTATAAGCAATACGTAATATATACTCCATAAATTGAATCCAGAGGTAAAGTATTCAAAAATAAAACTTGTTAAATTCCGTGCTTTTCTGAAATTTTAAAACTCTATTGACTTTATTCATATCGTCAGGACCAGCTCCACAAATGTTGTAAGGAGAAGCATCTTGATTGGTTAAGACATTTTATATTTTTCCATCTATTATAGTACAGCTTAATTCAAATTTTATATCAAATTTCATTTTCATAAAGCTTATCTCGTAATTTTTCAATTTTGTCTAGCAATGTTATAATCTCTTGGTATTTTTGTTTCGTTACATTATGACTTTCTTAACAAATTTAAAATTTATAGGACGACAGTAAGGCCCGGAACATGGTTTGTCATTAACCAATAATATTTTATTCTCAATAGACCTTATCTGAAGTAGTGCAAAGTTACAGATAAACACAGATCAATTAGTTATATTTTTTTCACGAGCTGTTTCTTCATCACTTGAACTATGATCCATAGAACAATGACTTTAATTCCAAGGTTGTCTTGTGGTCTGTTACCCTGATGATTTATTCATACCCCATTTACCACAAAATATTAGACTTGTATTGACATTTCTTACAATTTCTTTCCTTAGGGTCATTAAAAATCTTATAAAAGTATGTTCCATCAAAGATGTAAAAAGAAAAACCTTAGCTCCAAAGTTGGGGATAGTGATAGGCTCAGGAAAACAAGCTTTTATTGCAATAATAATTCTTAAAGACGGTGTACATAATTTATTTTTCTGAATTTTCAGTGTATGATCTCTTAATTTGTCATATTTTCGTTGCGTCAAATCCAAATCTACATATCAAGCTAATACTTTATTCACGTACTGGGTCGTGAATAAATCCTCTTCAGCCTCAGAATCAACTTTTGTCGGTGTATTCTGATCTTTAAGCTTAAGGGCTGACGTCAATCCTTCCTTCGAATGCTTTGAAGCAAGTTCCAAAGCTCTTTGCCCCTTTGTTTTGGAACATCCGTATTCAAAAGATATGTGAGGTCGATCAACATTAGATCGGTTAGAAGCAGCTTTTAAAGAACTTTTCTTTGTCTCTTTATAAAATTCTATTGCTAAAGCCTTTTCAAAAAAATCTTTATAGTTTAATTCAAACAGATATTTTTCTTCCACTGATTTTACAAACTTTAAGTCCAAAATAGTGAACTCAGAACCGGAATCTAACACAAAATTACAAATTTTATTATTTAATGTACCTGTAAGAAAAATTTACTAGAATTTACATTATTCCTTCTGTTATTCATGACCAAACATGAAGGAGCTGGCTTGCTTACTGTTAAACTCGCTTTTAGAAGTTCAACAAAACTTAGTTTTCCTGCCAATTAAATGCATGCAATTGAGGACAGTTGTACTTTACGTGGCCCTTCTTTTCGCAGTTCTAGTACTAAATATTAGTGATATTCTAGGGTTTCTTTTCCTGACTTATTCCTCGATTAAACTTCGATGGCACTGTATGTTTCTGCAAACCACATAAGTCACTTGAAGTTTTCTGCTTTCTTTCAAAACGGCCTCAACTTAACGTTAATTGTCTGTTGAAGAGCAACTTTTACAAATTCAACCCTCTCTAAATGAAGCACTTTTCTAACATAATTGTCAGCAATCACAACAATGAACTGTCAAGAAGCAATTTTATCTTGAGTAGTGAACGAACACTCAGGATAAACTACTGAAATTAGCTTTCGTCAATCAGCAGCTAAACTTGGAAAATCTTCATCAAACTTTTGTTTCCTATTCTGTAGTTGAGAATAACATGATGCTGCCAAATATTTTTTCCCAAAATAAACCTCAGATTTTGAAGACAAACCCAACAGCTCGCCTGACTTTAAATAATTATCAAGTATCAATCTTGCCTTTCTACGTAAACATAAAATTGAAGTAACCATTTTCTTATTATTATCCCAACCATTTAACTTGGCGATCAAACTAAACTGATTGTAGAAATCTCTAAACGGATAACTGTTGTCACAATTGTCTACCTGAACATTGAAACGTGGGAATGAGCCTGTCATTAAGCTATTTGAAAGAGATTGTTCAAATGATGTATGTTGAGTCGGTAGAGGTTGTGTTGACTGTGATGTCTATAGTTGTTGTGACAATTGTTGTGATTGTGGACTAAGATTTTTAGCAATACTTATCTTGCTTATGCCGCGGATTTGTTGACCCTAAGAAGTTATGTTTTCCCTCTGTTGTAACTGTCTTTTATTCAAAAGGGAGTTCCGTTCAGCAAAAAGTGTATTCCGACCGATTTGCAGACTCACAATTATCTCGCAAGTATCAGAAAGAGTTGACTTCGACCGCTGGAGTGTTCTCTCCTGTTGTTTGCGTTGTGTGTCCTCCATTTCTGATACTGTTTCTGAGTCCTGCAGCTCAACAAGTTCACTTTTAAATTTCACTGTCGTTCCATCCCAGGTTTTCTACTTGCCTTGTATTTTTCAGCCGATTGTTTAACTCAAGACACCACTGTTCGGATTATTTCAGCTGTCACTTGGTTGCTTCGGCATCTTCCGTTGATGTATATCTGATGCAGGGCTTCTTCAATCTCGAAACTCTTGACATTTGTATCCTGGATGAGCCCCCAAAATCGTTACGCTTACCAGTAACAATTGAAACACGTTGCTTCAAAAAAACAAAACCAAACCTTGTTAACAGGAGTGAACAGTCATAATCAGCTTGAGGTTGCAACCTCGACACTGCAATTTTTTTAATCAACAAAAACACTAGCATCGTATAGTAACATTTGTAATCGCGTAGCAACTCATACGTTCCATGACTTTTTAACAATGTCTTTAACAATATAATCTATTTAATATTTTAGAGTTCACGCTAATAATTTTAGATACAGCTTCAAAATTTCTAATGAAAGTACGTACAGTATTTTTTGTGTTAGTTAGACCTGCACCTTGCTTGAATATATCTACTGTTGAATAAAGTTTTTCGTTAAGTTTCTTCATGACTCTTAATTTTCTCTTTTATTTTCAGATCTTATTGGCCCCCCTTGCAGAGCCTTTTTATAAATATTCATTATAAGCAATACGTAATATATACTCCATAAATTGAATCCAGAGGTAAAGTATTCAAAAATAAAACTTGTTAAATTCCGTGCTTTTCTGAAATTTTAAAACTCTATTGACTTTATTCATATCGTCAGGACCAGCTCCACAAATGTTGTAAGGAGAAGCATCTTGATTGGTTAAGACATTTTATATTTTTCCATCTATTATAGTACAGCTTAATTCAAATTTTATATCAAATTTCATTTTCATAAAGCTTATCTCGTAATTTTTCAATTTTGTCTAGCAATGTTATAATCTCTTGGTATTTTTGTTTCGTTACATTATGACTTTCTTAACAAATTTAAAATTTATAGGACGACAGTAAGGCCCGGAACATGGTTTGTCATTAACCAATAATATTTTATTCTCAATAGACCTTATCTGAAGTAGTGCAAAGTTACAGATAAACACAGATCAATTAGTTATATTTTTTTCACGAGCTGTTTCTTCATCACTTGAACTATGATCCATAGAACAATGACTTTAATTCCAAGGTTGTCTTGTGGTCTGTTACCCTGATGATTTATTCATACCCCATTTACCACAAAATATTAGACTTGTATTGACATTTCTTACAATTTCTTTCCTTAGGGTCATTAAAAATCTTATAAAAGTATGTTCCATCAAAGATGTAAAAAGAAAAACCTTAGCTCCAAAGTTGGGGATAGTGATAGGCTCAGGAAAACAAGCTTTTATTGCAATAATAATTCTTAAAGACGGTGTACATAATTTATTTTTCTGAATTTTCAGTGTATGATCTCTTAATTTGTCATATTTTCGTTGCGTCAAATCCAAATCTACATATCAAGCTAATACTTTATTCACGTACTGGGTCGTGAATAAATCCTCTTCAGCCTCAGAATCAACTTTTGTCGGTGTATTCTGATCTTTAAGCTTAAGGGCTGACGTCAATCCTTCCTTCGAATGCTTTGAAGCAAGTTCCAAAGCTCTTTGCCCCTTTGTTTTGGAACATCCGTATTCAAAAGATATGTGAGGTCGATCAACATTAGATCGGTTAGAAGCAGCTTTTAAAGAACTTTTCTTTGTCTCTTTATAAAATTCTATTGCTAAAGCCTTTTCAAAAAAATCTTTATAGTTTAATTCAAACAGATATTTTTCTCGATTCACTTTATTTTAATACTGTTTATATTTTGAAATAGATGTTTTACTTGAGTGATTTCTTATTTGATTTTTATCATTATCTGAAATTGTTTGATTCAATTCGACGTCGTCTAAAATCAAATCTAGAAAAGACTTACGACTATTTCAATTTCGGCATATCAATACGAATGTTCTAGAATAAGCGGCATTTTTTATCTCTATTTTACTTTAATTCAATAATATTTTAAATATTTACCTAGCAATTGTTGCAAAAAAACAAGTTCACCTTATATAAAGTTATAAGAATTCACGTGAATAAGAATTTTTTTATTAG
>NW_019379503.1:186216-200528 GCF_000648655.2 Copidosoma floridanum | reverse complement strand
GGAAATGGTAGTAAGGATAAACATTTTACGTCCTTTATTACAAAATTGAAAATTTTTTTAGCTACTCACGATAGTTATATAAGTAACTGTAAAATATTCGCTGAAAACAGTTCGTATAAAATTTAAAAATAATTTCTTATTTTGACTACATACCATTTATCTGTATAAAAGATAATTTATAGACGATAAATAATGTATCAATAACCCGGAAATCCATTTATTTCAAATAATTTAAAGTAGTCAGCTATTTTAAATACCCTAAGCAGCTGAGTTTTAAGCATTTTTACCTAGAAAACTATTAAAACTCAAAGTGAACTCAACTAAAGTAAATCTGTATTCCTTTTACCTTTTAAAAGGGTGAAAATATTTTAGAAATTTTTTAAATTCTTATTTATTGAACAATGAAACAAAATGCAAAACTGATAAATGTAAACCGATTTTTTAAAGTGCAATTAAATTTAGAGGTGTTAAGGGGTAGCTTAGGGGTAGTTATAATATAATAAGAAGTGGAAATAGTAGTTGTAATTTTTCAATAAGTTTTTATGAAAAATCTCCTAGGATTAGGAATAAAATTATTATACCAAGTATTTTATTTTTTTTTTCTGTTAAGAGGATGGCTTTCACCCTTTGTAATCAATCTTTACGAATAAATTTTCACTTAATTTTATCCTATTTGACTAAATGTACAAGTTCTTAGCAACACAACAGTATTTAGTAAGGTAGTTAAAATTTTTTATTAAGATTAATGCGATAAATTTGTTTAGAACACCTAAAGGTGTTTTTTTTTGCATTTTTCCGCCCTCGGGTGGTTTTGGGAGGCTGGTACTTCCTTGGGCGAAAAAGCAGTTTTCCGGAACTCGTTTGAAAAGTCTTCTTTACGAACCTCGTTAAGTCCCTCGCCTTCAGCTCGGGCTGCAAACGTCTCGGTTCACAAACAAAGACTTTTCAAACTCGTAGGAAAACTACCATTTCTTACCATGGGCCCAAAGTGCAACTGCCGCTTTGCGCCCTCGGGTCACAATTTGCGCCCTTGTTATCACTTTGGGCCCACGGACAGAAAAGTTTTTTGCACCCTACGGGCCGAAAGTACTTTTCTGCCCTAGGGCCCAAAGTGATTTACTGGGCGCAAAGTGTGCCCATGGGCGGAAAATTGCACTTTGCGCCCTCGGTAAGAAAAACATTATACGTGACTCGGGCACCAACCTACAACAAGCGCGCCCTTCGGGCGCTCATGTTTGTACTTTGTGCCCTAGTGACGTAATGTACCATTTCAAGGTGTTCTTTCCAATTTAGGGTTTTAGGACTTTAGTTATCATAATAAAAAACTTACAAATATATATTAGAGCGCGCGGTGGCTCAGTCCTTAGGTCGTGGATTGGCACGCAAGAGACCGTGGTTCAATTCCCGGCCAGTGCGACTTATCGGGCAAGTACCTCTGTGACTTTTCACATGTTCTTTTTCACCACGCAATGCTCCTCGAGGAGGGTTTAGGCGACCTCCTCGCAGCATAATTGCCTAATTACCCCCTACCCCCCTGCCAGTAATGGGAGGCCTCCCATCCCACTTCCTTTCCTTCTCCAAAGTGCTAAGTGCCCATAGTAGTGCCCTTATTAAAGGAGCCGGACGTAGAGCACTATAATATAAAAAAAAAATCTATATTTATCGATTGAAAGGTGGTTATGTAACGTCAATGGAGGCAGCCTACTTAGGACCTACCAAACGCCCCCTGACGCTGCTAACGTAGAACCTCAGTTGGATAGAGAGGCAGGCTAAGTAGGCCCTACTGATCGCCTACTTATAATTTCTGTTTAGGTCTCTCTCTCTCTCTCTCTCTCTCTCTCTCTCTCTNAACTAGCAGCCTCTCGTGTCGGCTTTGCCCAAGATTTACGCAATAAAACACCGTAGTGTGTTGACATGTAATGTAAAACATTTTCAGTTAGAAATTTTACACATATTTCTGATACATCTCAGAACAAAAATCTTCTTTTTAAAAACATATTTTTTCGAAATCCAAATAGTTTATTTGGTCACATAATAAGGTGTAAGAATTCAAAAAAATAGTTATGCTGAAAAGTACCGTGCGTTCTTTATGCCATAAAATAATCGGTGGCCATAAGGAGCCATTAATTTGCAGTTTCTTCCGTGTAATTCACGAAAAGGGCTATTTTTTAAAGCTGTTAAGATTTTAAACTCCCAAAAAATTTATGTTAAAAAAATTTTTTTTCTCTTATCTCACAACTTTATTACCAGAGCAACAAAGTCCTGGAGCTTAATCTCTACATTTTTTATTGCCACAAAAAAACAAATATATTTTCTTCTTATTTAAAAACCTGAATTTAGATCTTTAAAGATTTAAGAGATTACTGTGAGGGTAAAATGAAAAGCTTCCAATTCACCCTCTTGCGACTTTTGTGACCCCTAAAGTCTATTTTATGTCAATTTTGTTAAGTTCTAATATATTTGTTGGCAAGGTAGTTCGACGTCCGATTGCCCTAAAAAAGACCGGTGAGTTTTTTAAGTAAACTCTTTCTTGACTAAAGTTTACAGCAAATGTGACTGCCTGGATACCTCAGGATGATCTTCTCTGGCCTGCTGTTGAAGACCCAGACTGATCGGGAGAAAAATTACAAAGTTTGAAGCATTGGGGCTAGTTGCAGTGCTCTTTTCCAACGTCTCCTGGCATAACGTCGAAGACGTTGGTGTCTAAAGCACCTTTTTTTTGCAAACTCAGTTGTTTTGATGATTTAAGGTGGGGAGATTAGAAGAGATTGGTTTGTGATGCTTGCCCGTTGGAGACTCTCGTTGGCTCAAGCTTTTTTTTCCTTCATACCTGTTAGGTACGCCCAGCGCAGACCTTGAATAGGATCGGTGATTCCTGGTTACATGCTTAGAGTTGAGGGGGTAATATAGGGTCGTCGGTCATCGGGGTTCCCAGCCTTTGCGACGAACAACTCTAGCTGCTCGTGACGTCTGCCAGTGAATGAATGACTTGGTTTAATAGTGGCCGGATTTACGTAGTCTTTTAGTCGACGAATAATGTTTCCGGAAATGGTAGTAAGAATGTATTTGTTGGCACGGTAGTTTAAACTTAGGGGGCCCTTAAAACAACCGATGGGATTGAAGGTTAAGTAGTGAACGTAAATACTTATATTGGCCCTGAAAAAGGCCAGTGATGCAATTTCTAGTTATTCCTTATCATTATGCTTGATGATGGAGCGCCAGCTGTGGATAGCTTGACTCTTACCCTCGGAGTCTCTGTGTACGGAGACCGTACATGAGGGAGATACGCCGCTGATCAAAATATATCTGGTCTTCAGATCGTTGCCCGAATAACCACCGCTCATCGTTAGTCGGGAAAGTGGACTTGGAGAATACTTTTTCTGTAGGTATGCCGTTGGAACGACCACTAAGAAGTTGGAAGTTGTGGCTGCCCGTACTCTTTAGGGCTGTCTTCCCTGGCTTATATTTGTAGTTAAAAATTCTCTGACGGCACCAGGCCAGATTGTGGTACGGCCACATAACTCTGAAGTGTCGGAGCAGGATGTGATCTGGCTAGACACGTCGCCTGGTATTCCGCCGCAGACGTTATCGGTTAGAATAAATTTTTCATTAGTGGCACTCATCAATCCTGAAGGTTCCAGGTGAAAGTGAAGACCTAGATCACTTCCCCTTCGGAGAAGAGCGTCATCGGTAACCAGGATATGAAGCTACACGACTCCAGCTGCATTCTCAATGCAGCTCGATGAACTGCCAGTCGACGATTGCAGAAAAAACTGCGACGCTCTGGCCTATTATTACCACACGTATTTCATTCTGTTGCAGGTAGCTTCGATTTTATGTCAACACTACCTAGCGGATCCTACTGACCTAAAGTGAAAAGCTGGCTTATTTTTGCAAAACTTTAAGCTTATTTATTGCTATTGTTATTAAATTTTTCAAGATAAAAACCATACTAAAACCATCGAGGAAGTGTCAAGAATTGGTATGCAAAATTTCAGCAAAATCGGTTCAGTAGTTTTCGTGGTTAGCGATTACAACGGTTTTAGCGACTTTGCTTCATATATTAGTAAGACTAAGTTTCAAATTTTTTGCAGTCCTCAAAGATATAATAATAAATACGAAAAAAAAATAAAAAAATTTGATAAAAATACCATTGATACAGCCATGAAAGTCGAGTTGTTTTCTTTTTCTATCACTGTGTAGTGACTATTCTAAAATTTGGTTATCTTGTTACTTTTTTCTGGAAAATATTTAGTCTAATTTTGCTTAAAAACTATTTAAAGCGATAAAAAGAAGAGAAGCTTAAATTCTTAAAAACAATACCTCTCTTGTGGCAATTTTCTAAGATCCACGATACATTAAAGCAGTTTCTCTGCCTGATAACAATAATATATTTGAACGTCGTACTATACACAAATTAAAACAGTTATACAGAAAAATCACAGTTAATGAAAACATGAATGCTACTTAAAATAGTTACTTAAAAAAATTTTCTAAAAAAGAGGTGAAAATTATTTATATACAAATTATTTCTTAAAAACCATAAGAAAATAATAAAAAAGTTTTTACGCTTTATTTCTGAATTATAAGCGTGCAATTAAAATGTGACGATAATAATCCATTCATTTACGTAAAATTGTACTCATACAATAAATTTATGATAGCATATCACGCAGCTTACTAAAAATAAATTTAATGATCGGTTTTTATTTTGGCTTATCACTTTTTTTATGTATTATTTTGATTTAAAAAAAAACTCTATGATGAATACTATTAATTATCAAAGTATACAACTTAAGAGTAGAGTTAATGGTGTTAAACCTTTGTGTTATGTTACTTGCATTAACCTTAAAATATTTACTAGCTTTATTCAGACATACTTCGTTACTTTATGTACTTTGGTTAAAAGAAAAAGTAATTTTCTGTGGTGTTGATTGTAACAATTCATACAACTTATAGCAGGCAAAACAGATTATTTTTATTATTGCTCATTTTTACACTAATTTAACTGATCAAGAGTTCTACACTTAGGCATGATATCCTGCTTGAACGCCTTAGCAACGAGAAAAAAACTGGTACAAGAAAGACGATCTGTGATGCTATCAGCTCTTTGAGTGATGCATTACAAAAGATTTCCAGTGCGAATCTGTGCAAACTGCAAGAAGAAAAATCGATAGACATATGTAACGGAGTTATCAAGGCTGCTTGTCAACGTATTAAGCAGGCAGCCACTTTTTGGCCTGGTTCGTGTGGCCCTACGTTTGTTGATGTCGCCTCGCGGTCTGTCAGCTCTGCGGACGCACCACAAAAGGTATCATTGGGCTCCAGTGGAGTATTCACGATTAGGCGTGTTAAGGGGGCTCTTACGAGTACTGCTGAGGTCAAAGACAAACAAAAAATAAAGTTTTGTTTTTCAATAAACAAATGTGTCTGAAAATCATTATGATATTTTTAATAACGTATGAAGTGGGAAAAATGATATTTATGTGTGTAGTTTAACTTTGTACGAAAAATTAATTATTGTTTTGACCAGTCTAGTGCATACGAGGGTACACCACCAGACCAGACCACCTGTGTTGGTGTAGTATAGCGATTTAATATATAGGTATATGGTATATATATGTCGTGAACAAGTACGTCTGATACCCACGTGACCTCCTGACCTCCCGGACACTATTTATTTATTTCCATCACAAATATCTCGCTAAAATGGTCCTTTATCCACAATTTTTAATACAGCATATTACAGAGGAAGACTTCATCTACAAAACGTATATATTCAGTCTGCTGGGAAATTTAATTTAGGTTTATTATAAACGAAAACAAATTGTTTTTCACGCTGCCCCATAGGAACACGTGCTAATAGTTACAACTTTGAGCTCAGATTTCTCAAAATTTTGACCCATTCGAAATATAATTTAGACCACCATTAAATTCAGTAGACTTTTATTTACAAGAAATAATATATCTCTGTTTGGGGACTTTCGTGAAGGAGCCCCCTTAAGCGACTCGCTGTCAGCCTGACGGAGAGCTGTTGACAGGATTTCCCGTCCTCTAGGAATGAGCCATAAAAATGTCCATGAAAATCACTCTGCATTTGAGCAGCTTTGTTATCTTGTAAGGTTTAGGGTGAGAAGTACCAAGTGCTCGTGAGCGACTCTCTAGATGCAGAGACGCTGAAAAGCTCTAGTGTTGTGTGTATGAGCTGGGCGTGCGCGGTGGATTGAGTAAGGCTGATGGGTCCGAGATGGATGTTGAGACGTTGGGTGCGAACTTTGCTGATGACCCGGGAGTCGCGGTGCCTCCACGCTTGGCACCACTTCCGCTGGCTGATCGTTTGTACGGTGGATTTTATTTCCACCATTTTGCTACAGAGGACGTCGTTGATGCCGTTCACAGCATTAAATCGTATGCTTGTGGACCTGATAAGCTGTCTATTTCCCTGATCCGGAGGTGCATACCTGTTATTATACCAGTGCTACTTCATATATTTGACTTCTCGCTGCAATGCGCGTCGTTTTCCTCGGAGTGGAAGCGCGCGATAGTAAGGCCAATTCCTAAGTGCCATCCACCTTGTGGGCTCGAGGATTGGAGACCGAACAGCATAACTTGTGCCCTGTCTAAGCAGCTTGAATTCGTTGCTCTCTATCAGATGGAGGAGTACGTACGGCAGAGGGTCTTACCAGACCTATTTCAACCGGGTTTCCGACCGGGCTATAGCCCTCACTCTGCACTGATCAAGATGGTTGATGGTTTGCATTGAGCGATCGATAACAAGGAGGTTACTCTGGTGGTCTATGTCGACTTTGCCAGAGCAGTTAATCTCGTCAATATCAAACTTCTTGTACATAAGCTCCGCCGCCTTGGTTTTTCTGTCTCAGCTGGGGAATGGATCTGATCATTTTTGTCAGGAAGAACCCAGACAGTGGTCTCTCTCGAGAGCATTCGTTCTCGTCCCGTGGTCAGGACTGCCCCCTCAGTTTTGCGGCATTGTGCTCATCATATGTATGCTGATGACTTCACTGTTTGGAGGAGTGGCCCCATCGGCAACGTGACCCGCATTGTTGCTGAAATAAATTCGGACCTTGGGACGCTGCTGGGATGGGCTTATAGGAGTTGCTTGGGGGTGCGGCCCGATAAGACCCAGACTTCATGGATTGCTACACGTAATTTTATGGGACGGCTCCAGACGGACTCATTGCCAGAGCTCCGGTTGGCAGTGATGCCGTGCGGTTCCCGGATGGTGTGAAAATACTGGGACTGTATATAGACAACACTCTGTCGGGTACTCAGCAGACAATGGCCACAGTGAGACGATGCTTTGGTGCTCTTATTCGTCTGAGAAAGTGCGGTGATTTCTTACCTGCTTCTACGAGACTTATGCTTATGAAGGCCTTGGTTTTTTTTTACTTGGACTACTACCCTGGCATGTTCCTGGATCTGTCGCTCGAGCTAAAGCATATAACTGCGGCCTACAGGCAGCTTGGAGTGCCCAGTTACGAGGAGCGGTGCGACTACCTGTATCTCTGTCTGCTTGCTGGTGTGCTCCATCGCGGTGAACCAGGCTATCTTCGGGAACAATTGTCCTCCCGACCTGTTGATGGACTTGGATCCTTGAGGCATTCCAATTTAAAACTGCTTATCTCTCACTCAAAAACTGAGTGTTATAAGCACTCGGTTATAAAGTATGCCTCCAAAATGTGGAATAACTTGCCTGTGGCGATCAGGAAGCCGTCATTTGGTCCCCGCGTCAGGACTCGTCTTCGAGAGTTCTCAGTACCAAATAAAAACTTACTTACTTACATACTTGTTTACTTTCTTTTGTCTCATAAATTTCTAACGAAGGTGTGATATCCTAAAAGATAGAGAAAAGTTCTCTCTCATTTGCAACAGTACTTTTACAAGAAAAAATTAAATCAAAACTTCTATAATATCAAACAAGCATAGTGTGGTTGGATAAAAAAGAGAACTCACTTAATTACTACGAGTAAAAAGAGATCCAATTGACAATATTACATTTTATTGTACGTTATTTATAATGGCTTAATAACACAAGTGAGCATGAAAAGATTATTTTTTGGTTTGAACTGTATACTCTGCAATTTGGGGAAAACTCATCTGCAAACATAATCCAAGATACAATGATAGTTACATGTAATGAATCATATTATCAAACAGCAAAAAAAAAAGAACAAGAAATTAACCACTAAAAATGGTAGATATCTATTATCCAAATTCTCTAAGTTCAAATTAATAGTACGATTTCACCAAAATGTAGTTCAGACTCTAAAACTTAATATAAAATATCTACTTATTACTTAAAGACAACGGTGTTTAAAAATTCGTAAATACTAATTATTTGTTACTTTTAAATATTCTTTACTGTACCATTTCATTTATGTATAAGGTAAAGTCGCTAAGACCGCTGTAATCGCTAACCGCTAGAACTACTTAACCGAACTGCCTAAAATTTTGCATACTAATTCTTGACACTTCGTAGATGGTTGAAGCATACTTTTTATCTTAAAAAAATGTATAACAAACGCAATAGATAAGCTCAATGTTTTGGAAAAATACGCTAGCTTTTTACTTTAATTCGGTAGGATCTGCTAGGTGGCGTAGAAGTGAAATCAAAGCTACCTGCAGTAGAAGTAAGTCGAACTGGATATTAAGTTCCCGAGCAGATTACAAATTACCATAGTCATTTACCAGCAGTACACCAAGAGATGAGTAGTGAGTTGTGCAGAAAGGTATTCCAGCAACTGATAACACTCCTCTCCACTGGATAAGCAATGTACGTCAAATTCCATCCCAAAACACCAAGATTAGTAAATTCTACAAATAAAAAACTATCTGAACGCCAAATTTTCCGGTAAAGTTCTAGGAGACATCCATCCAGACCACAGTCTGCTCTAACAGGATTTTTTAACCAACCTGATGCTACCACCGTAGATTTTGCTACAACAGTAAGCCAGGGAAAACAACTCTGAATAGTTCGGCCAGCCTTATCAACTAGAAATTTCATTAGCCCCCTCTTCCTCGGTGGATCGTCCCAACACTCCCAACGGTGTACTCACAGTTGAGGTATTCTCCAGGTCCACTTCTCTAACCAACGGTGAGTGGTTGGTTATCTAGAAAACGATCCAAAGACAAGATATTCTTCGGCCAGTGGCGTACCACCCTGCGTCACAGTCTCCATACGCATAGACTCTGAGGGTAAAAAAGAAGCTACAAATTATAAGAATAATAGTAATAAGAATAATAATAGTAATAACAATTAAAATGATAATAATAATAATAAAAATAATAATAATAATATTAATAATAATAATAATAATCTCCAGGCTAAGGAAGTCAGCCTATGGGGCGCGTTCCTCTGGGTGGTGGATGGAGGAGATCTTTCATGAGTGTATGGTTCTGAGTTGCTGCGATGATCAGAGCTTGTTTCCGTGGGTGGTTGAAACTTGGAACGAAATCAAATAGTTTCTGTAGACCAAAACACCAAGGATAAAATTTCGTAAGAAATCTAGGGTAGGTTCCTGAATAAAACCTACAATGGGTGACGCTAATAAAAACTTAGTATCCCAGGCGGTAACCTCTCCGAAGGAATCTGCCACGAGTTCCGACTTAGTGAAGGTTCTGGTGACTAGTGTTGACCTCATGGATTCAGAGGAAGGCCAAAAAGGCATCCAGAACAAAAGTAAGCAGACAAGCTCTGATGAATAACACTTACAAAAGGGCTCCACATTCTTGTCCTGCCATAGACGAGACAGGCTGCTATGCATTTTAGTGCTGGCAGCTTTTTCAGTAATAATACTGAGGTGCATCTAAAATATACCAGCAACTACAGATCAGAACTAAATATGGAGTAGACAAAAGAGGATCTCGTATTCACAAAACTCGAAAAAATAATTAAAGAAATGATGGAAGCAGTAACAATAAAGTACACAAAAATAGAAATGCCGATAAAAGAAGGTATGAAATTAGCGTTAAACCTACTGTATAAATTAATGATAGTTGTGAAGGAACAAGAAAGAAGGTGGAAGATATCCTAGAATAAGCCGATGATAATCTGATGAGAAAGATGTACAGATCAGAAAAATGAGAAAAAATCACATGCTCTATTCAATTTAGATTCGTGAAAAGCGTGGTGATAGGCAAATGGAAGAGAAGTCCAAAAGCTCCGAAGAGGACCCTTAATTCTCCTCTTTAAGAAACGAAAAAGACCCAGAAAAATCAAGAGCTCATTCCCAAGATAAGAATCAATGGCAGTTACAACGACAAACGAGATCATGTTAGAAAAATACTCATTAAGGTTACGAAAGGGCAGAGCTTTGCCGAGGTTCTAAAGAAAACGAGGTCTGATTTCAAGAAAGAGGCCAAGATTACAGTCAAAGAAGTTACTAGAGCTAAAAAGGGAGATTTTCTCTTTAAAATTAAAGGAGTAAAGAACAGAGAGGCCTTGATTAGCAGTAAAGCTAAGACCGTGGAAGGGCTAGAATCTGTGAAAGCAGACGAGAAAAAGGTAACACTCGAAATCCTGGATCTGGATCAGATAACCGAAATAGCCGACGTTGAACTAGCATTGAGTGTAATCCCTACTTGTTAGCCACATATGAGAACAGTGATGCTGTTAGGAGCGAATAAGAGAGGGTAGAAAGTAGCTTTGGTAAACTCTGGAGAGACTGATGCTAGATCTATAGAAAAAAAAGAATTTTTTAATAGGCTTCACAAGCTGCCAAGTGAGGAGATGGATTGAAGTCTTCAGATGCTACCAGTATCTGGGGTGTGGATACATAGCCCGAAACTACAAAAAAGAAGACCGGCCGAAGCTATGCTTCTACTGTGGCAGCTGCAATCACCGTAAGAAAGATTGCAAGGAGGAGGCTCGATGTTTCGCTCGTAAAACAGAAGGTGCCAAACATGGAGTAGGTATCGAGAGCTGCCTAGCATTTAGAAAGGCACTAGAAGAGGCCAAGAGTATGGTGCCTACAAGGTGCAGATAGAGTTTAGGAGGACAGAAGCTAGATGACAATGGCAGATCCAAGCTGCGCTGGCTTACCCAAGCTATCAGAAACGGGAAGCAAACGGGAATCGATGTTCCTGCAAAACAGCAGATGACTTGACGCAATAGAAAGAAGTCAACATCACGACAGTGATGGCACTCCAATCACTGAAAGGAATTTTAATTAATCAAGGAACGACTGACAGTATCACCACTGGTCCTTTTCAGGGCTATCATAAGTTCTTAGGTTCACTAAATCACCTTCAATCTTATCGGTTCTTATAACGACCATCTTACGTTAAACTACTTTGCAACAAATACATTTTTATTAATACTTTCGGTGACGATTTGTCGACTAAAAGACTATACAAACCTGGACACTATTAAACCACATAAATTATTCACTGGCAGACGTCACGAGCGGAGTTGTTCGTCGTAAGGCTAAAAACTCCAGCCACCAACGACCCACTATTACCCTCTCAACTCTAAGCATTCAACTAGGAATCACCAATCCTGTCCGAGGTCTGCATTGGTTGAACCTTACAGTAAAACTTTAAAAGAAAAATGAACTAGAGCAAACGGGACAGTCTCCAATAGGCAAGCCTCATGAACCAATTTTCCTACCTAAGGTCACCAAAATGACTTAGCTCTGCAAAAAAAGGTGCTTCAGACACCAACTTCTTCAGAGTAACACCAGGAGAAATTGGTAAAGAGCTCTACAATTAGCTTCAACGCTTTAGAATTTGAGGTTTTCCTCCCAATTAGTCTGGTACTACAATAGTGGGCCAAAGAAGATTACCCTGAGGTGTTCAGGCAGTTACGTTTGCTGAAAACTTCAGTTAAGATAGAGTTTAGCTCACTGATCTTTTTTAGGGGCCATCGGACGTTGAACTACCTTGCCAACAAATACATGACAACTTAACAAAGTTGACAAAAAATAGCTTTTAGGGCTAAAAAAAGCTTGAACCATGCCTATAATTGCAAGAGAGCGAATTGGAATGAAAACCTTAAATACTTTGTGTACGATTTTAGGTGTCAGGAAACTGACACAGAACATTTATCGGGATTGAAACAGCAGGATCAAAATTTACACATAAGGAATCTACTACGTAAGAGATCAGCTTTTAATCATAACCACGATGGCAGTAATCACTTAAATTTTGCAGATTTCAAACAGGTAGTAAAGTATATATTCTTCTTCTGTGGTGATAAAAATTGGAGAGGTTAGGCTCGACAACTTTATTGCTTTGGTAATTCGCAATGGCATTGGCAATGGCAAATAAACTGCATGGATTCCAAAGTTGAATATTTTTAATGAGACGTTTTTTTTGTGAGAAGTGTCAAAAATTTATGTAAAATTTTTAACGAAGAACGTTTTACATTATATGTCAATACACTACGGTGTTCCATTCAGTGAGTTTCGAGCGGAGCTGAGACAGGGGGGCACTGGTTATGACAAATGAATAAAAAACTAATATCAAATATAATTGCAACGCGTTAAATATTGTAATGTGACAGATTTTTAATATTGTCAAATTATCTAGTATGTTACGTATATTTTGATGTTTAAACTCTTATATTAAATTTTATATACTGAAATTAATAAGAGCACGTGAGCAAACGCATACAAAATGTAATTTCATTAATACATAGCTTGTTTTAATACTACCTTACATTTTTTAAATGTAAACATATTATTTAATACTAATTAGTGTATTGGTGTATCATTTACAATGAAACTTTAGAAAACTTGATCGAAATTCCTTTGTTATTTATTTTTTTTTACGATATGTGATTTTATTAATTCGTTGGAAAAAAAAATAATGTACGATTTTCTACAAGTACATACTTTAAAATATTTGTAAAACTATGTAGTAATATGTAATATTACAAATACAAAAATGTAATATTCATATAAAAATGAGTAAAAGAAGTTTTCAGGATTGTACAAAAATTCTTCTTCCTTGAAAAACGCTTGTATGATCTCGGATTCGATATACACGCGCACTAGTGCGCAGTAGCACTCTAGCTACAAGAAGCGCGATTAACTAAGGTATGCAGATCTTTAATGAATAGCGATTTATAAAATTTCTTTAACGACGGAATGCCGAAAAAATTAATCTCAGTTTGCAACGAACGTAGTGATACTTGAAGATTTGATAGAGAACTTTTAAGCAAATATTAGGCTAGACATCAAGTCCTGAGATTTTAAAGAAAAGCTGGGCGTCAGAATAGGTGCGTGGGAGTTTGATACTACCACAGATCAAGTAGTAAGCGATCTGCTGGAAAGTACAAGAGATAGTTATCAGAGTTATAAACAGCCTTCTCAAAAAAAATTAATTGAAAGGATAAAGATAATGTTATAAGCATGGATTATTCTTTACTCCTGATGCCAAAAAGAAACTCAAACTTCTGCATGTTTAAAACATAATAAACGGAATAAATACTGACAATACAAGCAATTATAAAACTTTAAAAATATTAATAAAGCTGATGTGCATAACCATGGACAAAAATGCTTTGGAACTATACACAACCATAATACTTATCGATAAATTTCCAATGGAAGTACCAGGGAACTGCCTAATTAAGTCTCTTATTTTTTCTTGCAATTAACTTTTAACATTCCATAAGCTTCGTGATTTACTTAAAAATTCCAAGTATAAGGAATTCGTTCGTTGACCCACAGTTAGTAGACAAAATTCCACAGTCCGACCCATAGTATGGGAACTATGACCACACATCTCTATTTACTCAAGAATTTAGGACAAATACATGCGTACACCTCCCAGGAAACATAAGAAAAAAAAGTGTAAAATTTTCGAGACTTTTAACGTAAATGATAGGCAAAGATACGTAAATTAATATCTTTAAAGTTACTATTTTAAACCAGTTATTGTTGTTGATAAGCAGAGCAAGAATAAAACTAGAAATAAGATACCGGCAAAGAGAAACAAAGCGTCTTGACAGAGAAGGTCCAGGAATGAAACCAGCTGACCATACATAGGATGGAGAAAACAGATAAGTTGGAAACGCCTATCCAGAAATTGAAAACTGCGCTAGAGCTGGCCCAAAACTGTCTCCCAGCTTACCAGTTTTGGCAATGATCTGGATACCGGAGGGATGTAATGCAAGCCAGGAAGGTTTACCGGCTGATAAATATCATATAAAAGCGTAAAAGAGCGCCAAAGTGTGTGTACATAGATTTACTACGTTTGAGATTATAATTATGTTACTTATAACCTTTATACGTTTACAGTTATATATTATAATTACTATAATTCTTAATATATCATAATTATATAAT
>NW_019379503.1:164065-185780 GCF_000648655.2 Copidosoma floridanum | reverse complement strand
ATAAATCTTATTTAATTAAATCGTGAAACTAAATGCTCATTAATTATATGCACAGACTTTTTAAATTTAATTTATTATTTTTTAATCCTTCGGTACTTTTATCATTCGCAAATGCATTAATTTTCTTAAAAATATAATAAAAATTTTTATTTTGCTTGATTCTCTTACAGTTGTTCCATTCGTGATTCAAGTGATTTTTTGACTTAAGGACGTTCTTCACATAATTACCGGAGGAAAAGTTTAAAGAAGAGACAGGAACGCTAACGTGTGCAGTAAAGCTAGAAGTTGTTTTTGTTATGTGGATGTACTCACATACATGCTTTTACGCACACTTCTTTCTATCTTTCTAAATTTATTTAAAAATTAACATGTGGGTCTATTGAAAAATTCGATAGAATTAAAATTTTTATTTTGCTTGATTCTCTTACAGTTGTTCCATTCGTGATTCAAGTGATTTTTTGACTTAAGGACGTTCTTCACATAATTACCGGAGGAAAAGTTTAAAGAAGTGACAGGAACGCTAACGTGTGCAGTAAAGCTAGAAGTTGTTTTTGTTATGTGGATGTACTCACATACATGCTTTTACGCACACTTCTTTCTATTTTTCTAAATTTATTTAAAAATTAATATGTGGGTCTATTGGAAAATTTACTAGGTTTATCTAAAAGTATTCTTTTGTACCTAAAAAATTGGGAGATTCCTACAAATCATATGAATGCCATTTAACATTATTTTTATAAGGTTACATGCTAATATCGATTTCTTAAAATGTAACATACATAAAAAAATGGCACAGTCAAACAAGCTGCAATTTTTGTGAGTATTTTTTATGCTATTTTAATATACGCTTATCGTTTGAATAATATCTTTTTTTAAAACCTATGTGTGATGAACGTCCTAAAGGCATATTCACTGGTATGTAATACTACCCTAGTGAAGAAAGCTATACTACACGATGGTTTTTCTTAATTTTCTATATACACTTACATTTTTAGGGATTAAATATCGACGAGGAATAAGTGTAGGATTGTATGTGATAGATATGCGCGTGACGTTACAGATGTAATCACTGTAGACAGTAGGAAGTTGTTCTGAAGTCACTGGAAGATTTGATGAAAGTGCACAGTCTTGTACTGGCCAATTTTCAACGAAAATCTCACCACTTTTGTACACAATGTCGTTTCATAGAAGGTCAATTTAAATTTATAATTATATTATTTGCTAAATAATTGTATAGAAGTATAAACTCTTACTTAAGTACCCAAGCACCCACTATCTACTGGTTTATTTATTTTCTTACAAACTTGAGCAGTCTTTTGTACTCAAATTTTATTCTAACATTTAATTCAAGTGTCACTCAAGTATTATTCTGGTACATTTTTAATCCTTCTTAGTTGAATTTTCTTTCTTTGTTACTTTTTTTTATTTCCTATCCTTTCTCTGCTGATATCCTCCTTCAGAATGTGGTGCAGCACTTGTTATTTTTGATAAACATGATAAAACAACATCAGGATTGATGTTTTTACTATACTTAGTGAGGGTCGAAATTACAGTATCTGTAATAAAATATGTTGTAATAGTTTTTTTTAATAACTTTTCAAAGTTAGATAAAAAATTATTTACTACGTCCACTGTGTAAATATAAATAAAAAGGTAAGTTCATAAAAATTTCTGAAATAGTTTTCGAAAGACTTGATCTCTCATTATAGTATATAAAACTTTAAAAATATTAATAAAGCTGATGTGCATAACCATGGACAAAAATGCTTTGGAACTATACACAACCATAATACTTATCGATAAATTTCCAATGGAAGTACCAGGGAACTGCCTAATTAAGTCTCTTATTTTTTCTTGCAATTAACTTTTAACATTCCATAAGCTTCGTGATTTACTTAAAAATTCCAAGTATAAGGAATTCGTTCGTTGACCCACAGTTAGTAGACAAAATTCCACAGTCCGACCCATAGTATGGGAACTATGACCACACATCTCTATTTACTCAAGAATTTAGGACAAATACATGCGTACACCTCCCAGGAAACATAAGAAAAAAAAGTGTAAAATTTTCGAGACTTTTAACGTAAATGATAGGCAAAGATACGTAAATTAATATCTTTAAAGTTACTATTTTAAACCAGTTATTGTTGTTGATAAGCAGAGCAAGAATAAAACTAGAAATAAGATACCGGCAAAGAGAAACAAAGCGTCTTGACAGAGAAGGTCCAGGAATGAAACCAGCTGACCATACATAGGATGGAGAAAACAGATAAGTTGGAAACGCCTATCCAGAAATTGAAAACTGCGCTAGAGCTGGCCCAAAACTGTCTCCCAGCTTACCAGTTTTGGCAATGATCTGGATACCGGAGGGATGTAATGCAAGCCAGGAAGGTTTACCGGCTGATAAATATCATATAAAAGCGTAAAAGAGCGCCAAAGTGTGTGTACATAGATTTACTACGTTTGAGATTATAATTATGTTACTTATAACCTTTATACGTTTACAGTTATATATTATAATTACTATAATTCTTAATGGCACTAGAAGAGGCCAAGAGTATGGTGCCTACAAGGTGCAGATAGAGTTTAGGAGGACAGAAGCTAGATGACAATGGCAGATCCAAGCTGCGCTGGCTTACCCAAGCTATCAGAAACGGGAAGCAAACGGGAATCGATGTTCCTGCAAAACAGCAGATGACTTGACGCAATAGAAAGAAGTCAACATCACGACAGTGATGGCACTCCAATCACTGAAAGGAATTTTNAAGTATTATTCATTTCTTAAATGCACATTGTGTTGTAAAAATTAACTTTCATACAATTTGTAAAACTTGAATTTTAATTTTAGCTGTACTATTAATATTAATGATATTCTTGACGTTAAAGCAGAGATAAGTAGAGAGATTGCTAACGCCAATGCTACGAGGTAAAACAACTTTTTGGCACTTATCGGGGCGACCCACCGCTGCCAGCCGTCGAACTAAGGCACACATTTTTCGAGAGTGCGAGACTCGTATCGAACAGCGTTCTCCTAGGAGAAGAGGAGTGGATTCGCGTGGAAATGAGCATATAGGCGCACATTTTGGAAACATGTGAAATAGGTACACCAACTGTGTGCCTACGAGGAGAGGAGCGGAAATGTCGACTATAGCTGTATAGCTGAGTGCACAGCCAAGGCAAGCCACTACAGGAGTTTTTCTCTTTTGACTGCAACCGAGTATATGTTATGTATATATTTAACTGACTCTTGCTCTCTCGCTCTTGCTTCATTGTTATTTATCAATCTGATTCAATTTAATCGCGGAACTAAATGCTCATTAATTATATGCACAGACTTTTGAAAAAATATACAGCTACAACTATTCCTTAATGTTTTCAGTATAGCCTGAACCACTAATTTATTAATTTTACACATCCTAACTGATGTGAACTGTAGGACAAGCTCTGGAGGATATCCATAAGTATATGTGACTTCGAAAGAGAATTCACTAGTCCTTCGAATGGCCGAGACGGATAAGGGTTATACCACCTTGTGGATCGATATGCACTTAAGGGTTAAAACCCTCATCTTGGTAGATTTTTTTTTTTTTTAATTCAATTTATAAATTGACTTCCCTATTCATTTCTAATTCTCTTAACTTTAAAAAAAAAGTCAAAATGTCTGCCATCAGATGTATTTCAAGAGCTTCGATGGCTGAAGAGTCAGCACGCTTGCCTANGCAAGCGCGCAAGCTCGACAAGTATAAGACCGTCCGCCGGTTAAGTGATATTAATAGATTTCACCGATTTTTTTTTTTCCTCGAGAGTAGGGAATGTTATGGGGTGCAATTTCCATTCGCTCGACCAAGTGTAGCTCCTTGAAACAATTATCATAGTCAAAAGTTGATGAGGTTCCTAGAATATATAATATTCCACCTATGTGGTGTAATGTTCAACAACGTGGCAATTAAAGATCGGGATGTAGGTAAAGATGAAAAAAAAAGATTGGCAATCTATTCCTTGGCGCACCGTATACGATGAGTGCAGAACAACTGCATTAGGGGCTCTGCACTTTAGTCCTGCAGCATCAAAGTGGGAATATATATATATGGATTATGAAGCATATTAGGCATCGTCACATCGAATGAGCAAATCGTGTGCGACCAAAGCAACCGCAAGAGATGGGGAGAAAAAGCGGCCGGTGATGATGATGGGCCATGACGAGGAGAGAGGCCTATGAGTACCTTATAATATACTCTGGCCCCAAAAATATAAATACCCAAGCATATGAGTATTAAGTATACATACGAGGTAGGCCGTACGATGTATTTTTGTGAAAACTCGAGCGATACGTGCGATTGCCGCGACGAGGGGGGGTGGTAGGTATATACACGCACTCACACACAAAGTAAAGCCCTGTTGATTGTATGTGTAGGTGTGTATGGTCGTTTGAGAGGAGGAAAGGGCATCCAGCGCTCGTGTCTCGCAAAGCAAGTGTAAAACAGGAAAAAGGAGTTAAGTATATACGGGAGCAGGGACGCGAGCGAGAAAGAGGGAGCTCCATATATAAACTCGTGGTCGTGTGGGCGCCGTATAAAACCGCGCGCGGTCGACCCACCGGCTTCCAGACCACTTGGGTGTACACGACCTAGGTAGTGGCGTCGCGGGATAGTCCTCGCCGAGGCACACTCCGGATATATATATATATATACATATATCATCATTTGGATTGTGAAATGTAGACTGAAAATATTGAACCTGGAAAACAAATTTATTTCTGTACAAGTAATAACAAATCAGACTATTTATAGCTTAAGCTTAATAACTTATTAGGTCATTTTTAATTTTTCTAGTAATATTTGTTTTGTCGTTCATAAAAGTATTAAGAACATCATGTTACTGTATTGGGAAGCTGTATTCACTATAATTTTTTTGATACTTACTTATTAAGTAATAATTAGAAATATTTTGTAACGGGATATTAACCTTTCTTGCAAAAGTCAACAAATTCTTAATTGACGTGATTATTGTTTTCACTGAGGTTGTAAAAGTGTGAATTTCTTTAGTCAAAAATCTTATCTTTTTATCTTGACTTTCAAACTTATTACTTTTTAGAACAGAAACTCATTTCTTTAATTGCAAGAAATCTTCTTTGGTCATTATTTTTTTAGTAGTGATATCAAAACAATCATTGTCAACATTGAGTCTTGCAGTTGTTTCATTATTGCCCCTCAGATGAGCTGGAGAACTGTTACTTAAGGTGGTTCTTTCATGACTCCGAAGTAAAAGGTGTGACTATCAAGTTGATATTTATTAATACTGCTTCAATATTTTAGATCACGATATTTGATATAAAAGTTCGTAGGAATGATTATGTAAAATTTGCGTACAACCTCAAAATACCAACAGTTGATGCTTGCCTATGCTTTCAACACAGAAAACGAAAATGTATGTCTGTGTTTATTCTAATATCTTTTAATTAAGTCCGTAAACACATAGATTTCTAGATGACAGTACATTTAGTATTGCGTAAGCTTCATTGTGTCAGTTTTTTACTTAATTATATTCTGTCAATGAACAACTAGGCTACAACTTTCAGTAAAGAAATGCTTAGTTGCCATAAGAGCACATGTTTAGGATCAAATTTTCATTTACCATTTTCTTGCCTTAATACTTATTAGCCTACTTTAAAATTTTGAGGGGTAGTGTATTGTAAATTAATATATGATTTCTCAAGGTTTCATATTGTTCTATTCATAAACATTTCAATAAAGAACCACTTTAACCTGTTCTCAGTATTTTCAGTTGAATAACTATTTCCCAACTCTTCTGCAAGCAAGTCATTCACAGCGTGTGGATCTTTTTCTACATCAAAACTAGGTGATATTATTATTGGTGTTACTTGTACTTGGAGTTACTTGAGTGCTGAAGCTTATTGTTGGGATTGCACTTGTACTTAGAGTTACTTGAGTGCTGAAGCTTATCGTTAGGGTTGCACTTGTACTTAAAGTAAGTTAAGTGCTGACGTTTATCATTGGGGATGTCGTTATACTTGGCGTTATTCGAGAACTAAAGTCCGTTATTAACATGGTACTTACTGTTGTGATTGTATTTGTGCTTGAAATTAATTCAGTATTTAAGGTCTCTACAATAGTTTACATAGTACCACTTGATGATACTGTGGTAAGTGATACAGATGATAAAGTGACTGATACATACTTGACATGCGTTGGCTTCCCAATGCCACTGTGTATCTCCACAAAAATGGCTTACAGTCAAAATTACCGTTACTTAAAATTTTAAACAGTATTGGCCAAAACTCTAAACTGCTGCATTTAAATAGAGTTAGTCCATCTATATTGAATTGCAAAAGTAAAATTTTTATTTGTGCAATGGGGCCATTACAATTTTCATGAGATGTCTTGTGATACCAAAGTAAACATATTCTCCAGTACGTTTTTTATTATTAGGATTAAATTTTCTACTTAAGGTGCTTCATTTAAAATCTGCTTTTCTGTTTCTAAAAGAGTTGCTGCACTCGCTGGTAAATCTAAATGAAAATGTTTTAATACTCTGAATAGTGATTCAAAGTTTTTTTCGAAAAGTTGAGCTTTTTCTTAGTAAATATAATCTTCTAAGATCCAATGCCAGTAAACTAAGATTTATAACTGTTTCTACACGTAATTTCTCTGTCAATTTATTATCTACATCACTACTATATTCACTTTCATCTGATGAACTTAACTTATCATTTACAAATTGATTAAAAGTTTCAATACTTTAATTTAGGTGAGTTAAGTTATAATTTGATTCACTTTTTAATTCAGTGTCACTGGTACTATCATATTTTGGCAAAACATTCAATTCACTGTCAGATATGTAACGTTTTATTTCATTGCTTTTATTGCGAAATTTTCTGACACTTTTCTTGTTAAGAAAAGTTGCTTTTTCCAATTTTTCACTCATTTCGAATTGAATGTACAGAAATTTCTGTAAATTATAACATTATTGTATGAAATTTTTTTTTTTAATAACTTCACTAAATGCTTACAAAATTTGTTTTCTAAATTATTATAGCTGAAAATGCAAATTTGTAGATTAAGATTTTATGTACAAGCGTATTTTTAAAGTTAATTTATGATTTGTACTTACTTTTTATTAAACGAAAAAATCTCTTATCTACTATGTAAATTATATTTAAACATCAATAATCGACTAACAAAATGCACGTTTATCAAATATAAAAGAAAAATATAGCTTTTAACGTTTGATATATCAAACAAACGTCTTATTAGCGTCTGCACTTGCCTCATAACTGTGCAAGCGTGCGCAAGTTTAACGCGCAGTTTTATTAAGACGCAAGCCAAAAATACCTTCCAAGCTGCATTACATTCAAAGCCATCCTAGCTCCGGATACCAGAGCTGGTTCGGCTAAGTACCTACGGGAGCCTGACGAGCATTAACAGACAGGTGGCGAAATATAAAGAGAAAAGTGAGCAAGGAGGGACGAGCAATGGTAGCAGAAGAGCCAACGTAGCAAGAGAAATAGCACACAGCAAAAAATATACATGAAGTGCGACTTACCTACCCCCAACACTCCCTTACCTCTAAAATTCTTATTATTGTTTAACACCCTGGATTCGTCGGAATTATACGAAAAGTGATATTGTTATTGGAAAAATATGATAAATTAGAGTAACAACTAATCAAGTATAGTAAAAACCAGTTGACAGTGGATGCTTGGGTACTCAAGTAAGAAGTTATACTTCTATAAAATTATATGGCAGATAACGTAACTATAAGTATAAATATACCATCAATGAAATCATATTGTGTACAAAGGTGGTGCAATTATCGTGAGAATGAATATACCTACGTTAATTGGACATTTTCATCGAATTTTACGAAGATTTTAAAAGAACTTACTACCGCCTACGCTGATTACATGTCTTACGTCACGGTTACATTTATCGTATACACTCACACACACTGATTCCTACTTTATATTCAATACCCAAGAAATGATTGTATCTCAAAAATTAAGACAAACCATCCTGTAGTATCGCTTCCTTTAATAGCATAGTAGTACATGCCAGTGAATTTCCTTTCAGAGCGTTCATTACATATAGATTTTTTTGACAAATATCATTTAATCATGAAAAAAATATCATAAGAAATATTCAAAAGAAATTGCAGATCGTTCAACCCTTTTTTACATGCTAAATTTAAAAAAATACCAATTTAACATGTAACCTTAAGAAAAAGTCTTTTAAAATTGCATTTATGAGATGTGTATAAACCTCCTAATTTTTGTTTGTATGAATTTTTTTTTTAGATAAGCCTGTTTCATTTTCAAACTAGATCTATGATTTTTTTTTTTTTTTTTCATAACACCAGAAAGAAGGGCTCAAGCATAAAAAATAATTTCCAGCGTTGCTGCATATATTTACTCTCTTCTCACCTCTCTAAACTTTGAGCTAAATTTTTCCTCCAAAAATTATGTGATAAACGCTCTTAAGTCAAAAAATCGCCTAAAACACAAAGGAAAAATCGTGAAGGAAGAAAACGCAATAAAAAATCAATCATTACATTTGTACAGTTCGAAAAATTTTTTTTTAATTATGAAATTTTTAATTGAATAAACAACAATTTGTTTACTTTCAAAGTAACAAATTAATGATAAGTAAATATATATTTACTAGCAGCGTCTTGGCTTCGCCCAAGACTTACTAAATAAAACACCGTAGTGTGTTGAAATGTAATGTAAAACGTTTTCAGTTGAAAATTTTACACATATTCCTAACACATCTCAGAACAAAAATCTTCTTATTAAAAACATATGTTTTCGGAATCTATATAGTTTATTTGGTCAAATAATAAGGTGTAAGAATTCAAAAAAATAATTATGCTGAAAAGTACCGTGCGTTCTTTGTGCCATAGTATAATTGGTGGCCACAAGAAGCCGTTGATTTACAGTTTCTTTCGTGTAATTCACAAAAAGGGCTATTTTTTAAAGCTGTTAAGATTTTAAACTCCCAAAAAATTTATATTAAAAAAAAAAATTTTTTCTCATATCTCACAACTTTATTACGAGAGCAACAGAGTCCTGGACCTTAAACCCTACATTTTTATTGCCACTAAAACACAAAAACATTTTCTACTCATTTAAAAATCTGAAGTAGGATCTTTAAAGATTTCAGAGATTGCTGTGAGGGTACAATGAAAAGCTGATCTCTCACGTAATGGATTCTTTATTTGTCGATTTTGACGCTGCTGTTCCAATCTCGATAAATTTTCTGCGTCAGTTTCGTGACGCCTAAGTAAAATTGTATTTATTAGATACATTTAAAGTTTTTCTTCTAATTCACCCTCTTGCGACTTTTGCCATGCTTAAAATTTTTGTGACCCCTAAAGGCTGTTTTCTGTCAACTTTTTTAAGTTCTAATATATTTGTTGGCAAGGTAGTTCGACGTCCGATGGCCCTAAAAAAGACCGGTGAGCTTATTAAGTAAACTCTTTCTTGACTTCAGTTAACAGCAATTGTGACTGCCTGGATACCTCAGGGTGATCTTTTCTGGCCTGCTATTGAAGACCCAGACTGGTCGGGAGAAAAATTACAAAGTCCAAAGCTTTGGGGCTAGTTGTAGTGCTTTTTCCCAACTTCTCCTGGTATAATGTTAAAGACGTTGGTGTCTAAAGCACCTTTTTTATTTGAAGATTCATTTGGTTTGGTGATCTTAGATGGGAAGATTGGTTAGTGATACTTGTCCAGTGAAGGCTGTCCCGTTGGCTCAAGTTTTTTTTCCTTCATAGCTGTTATAGGTTTGCCCAGCGCAGACCTTGGAGAGGATCAGTGATTCCTGGTTGAATGCTTAGAGTCAAGAGGGCAACATAGGGTCGTCGGTCACCGGGCTTCCCAGCCTTGCGAAGAACAACCCCGCAGGTGACGTCTGCTAGTGAATGACTGACTTGGTTTAATAGTGCCCGTCTTTAGTTAATATAGTCTTTTACTCGACGAATCGCTTTAGTTTACACTTAGGTGTCCCCTAAAAAGAACCGATAAAATTGATGGTTGAGTAGGGAACGTAAATACTTATAATGGCCCGAAAAAGCGCCAGTGGTGAAACTTCCAGGCTATTCTTTATTATTATTCCTGATGATGAAGAGCTGGCTACGAGTAGCTTGATTCTTACCCTGAGAGTCTCTATGTACGGAGACTGTGATGGAGGGAGGTACGCTGCTGACCAAAGAATATCTCGTCTTCGGGTCGTTTCCCGGATAACTAACCGCTCATCGTTAGACGGGAACATGTGGGTAAGCGCGTTGGGGACGTGACGACTAAGAAGGTAGCCGTTGTGGCTGCCCGTGCCCCTCAGAGCTGTTTACCCTGGCTTACATTTGTAGTTCAAAATTCTCTGACTGCATCAGGCGGGATGGTGGGACTGCCACACAACTCTGAAGAGTTGGTACAGATTGGGCTCTGGATAGATATGTCTCCTGGTATTATGCCAGAGACGTCATCGGTAGGAATGATTTTTTTTTTGATCGCACTCATCAAGATTCAGGGTGAATAGACACCTAGGTTCCTTTCCCCTTACAGAAGAGTGTCGTCCGTAACCGGGATATCCAGCTGCAAGACTATCATCAACATTCTTTATGCAGCTCGTTGAACTGCCAAAGCACGACTGCATCACTATCGAGATGCTCCGGTGTATGATAACCACACTTATTTAATTCTGTTGCAGGTAGCCTCGATTTTATCTCGACGGCACTTAGCAGATCCTACTGAACTAAAGTGAAAAGCTGGTGTGTTTTTGCAAAACTTTGTGCTTATTTATTGCTATTGTTATTAAATTTTTTAAGATGAAAACTATACTAAAACCATCCAGGAAGTATCATGAATCAGTGTGCAAAATTTCAGCAAAATTGGTTCTGTAGTTTTCGTGGTTAGCGATTACAACGGTTTTAGCAACTTTGCTTTATATATTAGTAAGATTACTAATATATAAAGCAAAGTCGCTAAAACCGTTGTAATCGCTAACCGCAAAAACTACTAAACCAATTTTGCTGAAATTTTGCATACCAATTCTTGACACTTCCTAGATGGTTTTAGTACAGTTTTTATCTTAAAAAATTTAATCACAATAGCAATAAATGAGCTCAAAGTTTTGCAAAAACACGCCAGCTTTTCACTTTAGTTCAGTAGGATCTGCTAAGTGGCGTCGAGATAAAATCGAAGCTACGTGCCACATTGCAAATTAAACAAGTGTGGTGATAATACGCCGGAGCGTCTCGACGCACCTTAGGCTTCGTCACTCTACCCTTCCAGCTGGGAGGGGTGAAACGGGACGTAGACGTCATAGTGTTGCCCGAGCTAGATGCTGACTGCTACGTCGGGGCTAACTTTATCAACGCTTTTGGGACTGTCCATGATCCTGTTGATAGAGTCCTGGTGCTGAAAGGACCAGGTTTCAAGGTTCCTCTAGAGGTAGCGGGGGTGACGACGACCGGTGAGGTCCGACTCGCTGCTGTCGGGCTGGACGAAATCTCGTCCACCCAACAAGAGGAATTACAGACCCTCCTGGACCGCTACGTGGAGTGTGAAGCTCCTTTAGGTTGCACTATGTGGGTTGAGCATGAGATTGAGGTCACGAGCTCGCGACCCATCAAGCAGAAGTGCTACTCGGTATCGGATAAGATCTACGAGGTTATCCATGCCCACGTGAGCGAGATGCTCGAAAGTGGCGTGATTGAGCCATTCAATAGTGGATAGGCAAGCCCTGTGGTCATGATACGCAAGAAGGATGGCAAGTATCGGTTTTGCGTCGATTACCGGAAGGTAAACGCGGTAACAGCACCTGACGCGTATCCACTGCCACATATGGATACCATCCTGCGCAAGCTGAGGAAAGCACGTTTTATTTTGACCCTTGATCTCAGCAGCGCGTACCACCAGATACCGCTAGCCGAGAAGGCTAAGCCGGTGACAGCATTCACCGTACCAGGCAAGGGCTCTTTCAGTTCCGACGGCTACCGTTTGGCCTGAGTAATGCGCCGGCGACGTTTCAGCGGCTAATCGACAGCGTCATTCGGCCGGAGCTCGAGCCCTATGCCTATGCCTACCTCGATGACATAATAATTGTCACAGAGACATTCGAGGAGCATCTCAAGTGGCTAGAGCATGTGCAGAAATTCGTGCGCAAAGCCGGACTCACCCTCAACCCGAGGAAAGAGTGAGTTCTGTCAACCCGAGGTGAAATACCTTGGCGTTCTCGTAAACTGAGACAGTTTACGACCGGATCCGGCTAAATTGGAACCAATTACGGCGTTTCCGGCTCCAAAGAATCTGAAACAACTTAGGCGGTTCCTAGGCATGGTTTCATGGTACCGGAAGTTCCTGCCAAACTATTCGACGGTAGTAGAACCAATCAACAGGCTGTTGCGTAAGGATCAGCCGTTCGACTGGAAGGATGAACAGCAACGATCCTTCGAACAGACATAGGCTTTGCTGACGTCCTCGGTAGTGTTACAACGACCCGACCCCAAGAGTCCGTACGTGGTGTAAACGGACGCCAGCGACTCCGGACTAGGTGCCGTATTATCCCAGATAGTCAACGGGCAGGAAAGAGTACTGGAGTTTGCAAGCCGTTCGATGACTCCGGCTGAGCGCAATTATAGTGTGACAGAGCGAGAATGCCTCACGGTCTTATGGGCAACGCGAAAGTTCCGCCCTTATATCGAAAAGACACGCTTTAAGGTTGTGACCGACCACAGCAGTCTCCGGTGGTTGGTTAGTATTAACAACCCGACTGGACGACTGTCAAGATGGGCCATGGAACTTCAAAGCCATGGCTTCAAGGTTGAACACCGGAAAGGGACCCCAAATTGCGTACCCGATGCCCTGTCACGATTGTATGAGGATGATGAGAGTGGCACTGTGGCAGCGCTCATGTGGGAACCCCTGGCTGGAGATCCTTGGTACCAGGAGATGGTACAGAAGGTATGGGACGACCCACGGGGTCAACCGCGATGGAAAATCGTCGGGGGATACCTGTATGCATATCGCCCCGATTCCACGGTTGATGAAACTCTCGGTGACATGGAAGCCTGGAAGCTGGTGGTACCTAAAAGCCAGCACGACCAAGTGCTTCAGGAGTGTCATGATACACCATCTGCCAGTCATCTTGGCCGCGAGAAGACGTTCGCGCGTGTCTTCCAGTTGTACTACTGGCCGGGATACTACCAGGATGTTGCCCGTTACGTGTGGAGCTGCTTGGTTTGCCAACAAAACAAGGTAGATCAGAGGCTTATGGGGCCCCCAGGACTTATGGGGCGTAGGATTATCACCGCTCCATGGCAAGTAGTGGCCGCTGACATGATGGACCCCCTACCAAAGACAACGCACGGCCACGAATACATCCTCGTGATCGAGGATCTATTAACGAGGTGGGCCGAAGTCGTACCGCTACGGCGAGCCAATGGGAAGGCTGTTGTGAGCGCACTGAGAGAGCACGTCATCTGTCGACATGGTACCCCGGAAGCGTTGTTGACGGATAATGGCACCGAGTTCCGGAACAAAGACGTTGATACGTTTTTGGAGAGCCTGGGCATACTACACATGCTTACGCTGCCGTATCACCCGCAGGCGAACCCGGTCGAACGTTTCATGACCATCAAGACCATTAAGACCATGATTCGAGCTTTTGTCGAAGCCAATCATAGGTCATGGGACGAGAAGCTGCCCGAACATGTGTTCGCTTACAACACAGAGAGGCACGCTTCCACAGGCTTCTCCCCCGCGATGCTTAACAGCGGTAGAGAACCGTACGCCCCAGGTACGATGCGCTGACAGGTCGATTCGACGGCCCAGCAACGCTTAGAGGATGAGGCAATAGAGAGCTGGAAGCAGTGTATGAAGCGTCTGCCGATGCTGCACGTAGAAGCAAATCAGCGAAGCGATAAGGCACAGGCTAGTGCCACTCGGCATTACAATGCCAAGCATCGCGACGTGGTCTACGCTCCTGGCGACCAGGTATGGCGGGAGAACCACGTCTTGTCCTCGGCAACGCAAGGCGTGGCAGCGAAATTAGCTCCAAGGTACGCCGGCCCCTTTACCGTTCGGAGGGCATTGGGTTCCAACACGTACGAGTTGGAATCCGAGGAAGGCACCCAATCAGGCCCCACTCACGTGAGGCAGTTGAAGCCTTACGTGAGCAGACCCTCAGCGACGGTGGGAGAAGATCCTCCTGAAGATTCGGGGTCCGAAGAAGAAGTGGCTAGCGTTCCTCAACCACCGTTGGAAAATGGCGAACAGGCGAAGCGCGACCCGCCTTTAGCGAATCCATCCGATGTAAGCGAGGCTGTTGGATCAGCCAGGCCAAAGCGAGGTCGCCCGCGAAACCGTGACGTCGAAACCGTGACGTCGAAGCCATCCGCCGCGGCTAAGACGCCTGCGATTGAAGGCAGACCACGTGACGACGTCCGAACATGCGACCCAACGACGGGTCAATCGCCGAGCGATATGCGATGGCTGCGGCCCCGTAGAATGAAAAAAATTTTAATTTTGTAAGCGCCTCCATCCCAACTAATTGTGTTTTCTTCTTTTTTCCCACTTTTTGTTTTTTTTGTTTTCTTGGGACAGGAGTATTACAGATGGAGCTGTCACCATCCATCAGTCTGGGCGAACTGATAAGGCGCCTAAAACGCACCAACACCGAGCGTGAGGCCAACGAACTCATCGAGGCGTTCCAAAGGGGCCTCAACCTACGGGCGGAGGCGACTTCTCGGTTGGCTATCGGGCCCCTAAAAGAAGTCCAGACGGACTTCACGCCGGAAGAGTTATCCATCCCAGAGATCCTAGAGGCTCCGCAACTGCCGACCCACGAGGCTCCGGCAAGCTCCGAGGATACCTGGAAAAGTATCCAGGAGTGTCTTGACCAGGCTCGTGATCAGGTCGTGGCGAGCCGCCGGGAGGCGCTCGTCGCGTTCACAGAGGTGGAGGCCTTCGTGAACAAGCACGGCTCCTCGGCCGCGACCTCTGAAGCGGTGAGGATCACCATCATGGGCCGTAAGAGCTTTGCGGCCTTCTTTCAAACGTGGATCGAGACGCGTAAGCGTCTCGACGAAGAAGAACGCCAGCACGCCGAGGAGGCCCGACGCCTTGAAAAGAGGAGGAAGGCGGAAGCCGAGGCTCGGCAACTCCGCCAGGAGGCTGAACGCCTTCAGACCAGGGCCCACACAGTGGAAGTGCAAGTGATGGGTAATTAATGAGCGTACACACACAGACACACACTTACACTCGCGAGCTTCGTTGTATTTTTTTTATATTTATTTGAAATATAATTTCTATTCTTTCAAAACTACTCGCGAGAGCTCATTCCTTCGTGTGCCTTATTTCCCCCTTTGTGTTGTGTTACTAAAGTCGCCGCGAGAAGTGAAGACACCTGTAGCCATGATATCTAATCCCAGCGGTATCTTGAAAGGCGAGACCCGCGTATATACATATTACAGGAAGTGTCACCGAGGGTATCCAGGCAACGCAGGCCCGATCAAGATCTAAACCTCTGCTTCGTTTTTTCGCCTCAGTTGCACCCCATTACAAGGTAAAGGAAAAGAAAAGGAGAGATGTGACGAAGTTTCTTCTAGCCGATTTCCTTGTAGACTTTCTTGGCTTGAGATCCAACATTCAAAGTAGTTCTGAAAAATTAATGTTGTAATAATGACATTTATTAGTACTGAACCTGTAAGTAAATTTTTTTTTTTTTTTTCACGAAATTGATAAACGATGTATGTACGAAAATGACGCTACTTTTGACGAGGGTGTTTATGTACTGTTTTTGATCAGATATTTGATGAATTAATAGTGACCTTGTACCTGCAAGTAGTCATCTGTTGTTCCATCGAAAATTAGTGGTGTTGNCAACGAATACCTATAGCTTTTTATAGAAATTAATTAATATAAAAACACTATTACTGTCTTTAAGATTTTATTCAAATATGATGAAGTTAAATTTTCAAAATTTTTATTTAATGAACAAAATTTATGTTGGAGGTATGTGTTGGGTGACTAGGAAACAAGTTAAAATAAATACTTACAGAAAAAAGTATTAACCTCTTTAACTCTAGTTATTTGGTGTAAAACAACAGGACCTTTCTACAGTGCTACTCTGAAAGATTAACATGCATCTGATAAATAGTGGCAGCGTTGATGGCAAAGCTAATCAACTCGACACTCCCTTCCTTTGCCACTCTATCAGCTCTGGTCGTCTTGTTTCCTCCACCTGTAAACACAATAAAAATAAATATTTGTACTCTCCTTTCAGATACATGCCTGTTAATTATCCGTCTAACTCAATTGATTTAATCTAAATTTATAATTCTATCTCTAAGTGCTCTATGTGCCTCCAATGGTAATGGTTTAGTCATAATATCAGCAACATTCTCTTTTGTGTATATACAAAGGGCTTTCACCTTTCCTTGATCTACACATTGCTTTATATAGACTTTATGTGCTTCTGACATATGTACTCTGACTCCTTACTTTTCTCTTTTCAGTAGTTTGTTCGTTATTTCCTCCAAGTTCTCGTTGAAAATCTTAAGTTCATGACAACCGTCCATCATAGTACACTTGTTAGCCGACTTGTTGTCCCACCAAATTGTAACAAGCATCAGAGTTCTCCCTAATATGTATCTTATTAACTTTTCTAGTGATGTTAATTTTTGACAAGCATCGCTCATTGCCAAGTATTCAGCTTGACAAGTAGACAATGTGACATCTGTTGTGAGGGTCTAATTCATATAGTAAGTAATTATTGTCTTATCACCAATTTGAGTTCAAGATGCTACCCCTAAAACACTTGCTACCTGGTTTGCTAGAATGTATATACGTGAGATGGATGAAACAAGCGCCTATAACGCGACTATATAAAACACTTATATGTATGCCGAAACAAACAATGATTGTGAATCGCGGTGAAATGAGCAAGTCATTCGAGCCACCTAATCAAAGCCGCCGACGCCGCTGCGAATCTGGAGGGTATAAAAGGCCCATGAAAGCCCACGTTAATCACTTTTTGCCATCAGCAACTAGTCTGGCGCTTTGACTAGGGAGCTCTGCTCTTCAAAGCACTGTTGTAATATTATCGCAATAAATAGCGAATTNGAGTATAAAACATTGTTACGAAATATGATAAATTACAATTTCTCTTCATTGTACTGATTTATGGTAAATAAGAGTAGATTTCGTAACTGTACATCATAAAACAAGTGAAACAATTTTGTTTGTGGTTCAAGTACTTTGATAAATAATATATTTGATTATCATTTCTTATATTACACTATTCATTTTAAATACTGCACTGGCTATAAGGGCGACGAAGAGGCTATTACAGTCTCCTAGTTTTCCCCGTACACCAGTTACTCTTCTTTTGTGTTCCTCGGGTAAGGAGCGGATCTCCGGGGCAATACGAACTGAAGCAATCCCGGTTTCTAGGCGACTTATCGCACCCAACAGGAACTCAAGAGAGTCCCATTATTTTTATTTACTTATATATAAGACCATCGGACGTGTGCACCACGGGTCAGGGGCATTGTGAATCTGACTACGTCCCTGCACACATCCACTGAAGTATCTCGTGATACAAGTTGGGGGCGATACGAATCTAACATTGTACCCACGAGTCCCCACGGTCCTCTATCCTTCTTAAAAGTATATCCACTAATACTAACTCACATGAATATATCACGTCACATAAAAGAACCATCAAATAACAGTTATTGGATTTATGCTTAAAATATCTTAATATAATTACGACCCTAACACTGTCTACTTATGACTTCTCCATGCAATTGTATCTCCGAACAGCCTAATTATGTGAACTCCCGTGGAGGTAGGGTCTTAACAATCTCTAAGACTCGCATCTGTCGACGCCTCTAATATTTCAGCTCTGCCTTTAAAAATTATGCCTATACTTTAACTTCCTCTTATATACGTAAAATTTCTCTTTACCTCTAGCCAATTCTTTTTTGATGGATTCAGTTGATTTCAAGATAAATAGTTTACTGCAAAAGCTGTGTCTGGTCGTGTAGCATTAGCTGAATATGTTAGAGTCCCTGTGGCCTCTCTATCTGGTACTCTTTTGATTTCATCTTTAACTGTGGTACTCCCAAGTTCTTTTTCTTCCAGCTTTTATCTTTTGGATCTGTTACTCAATTGCTCAGTCACCAAGGGTATATTGTGTGATTTACACTCCACCTTGCACTTTGCGTTCGCCCAAGTTTTTCATGTGAAACGCTTTGCTCAAACTCTTGCAAACATTTATTTTATCTTTAGCGCTTCCTGCCATTAGAAAATCATCTACGTAAAGTACTACAGGGATTAATTTTCCTTCATTCCTCCAGGAGAAAAAATATGGTTCATGAAGGCCATTCTCTAAGTCTAACTGTAGAATCTCTTTGGACTTATTTTCAATCCATAAAGAGCTTTCTGCAATTTGCAAACTTTTCTCAGTTTAGTGCTTTCGTCTACCTCTAAACTATCTGGGATCTTACCTACCTCTAAACCATCTGGGAAAGACATAAGATGAAAATGCTTCCATCGCCGCTGATGAACGTGGCCGTTTCTTACCACGCGTGAAAAAAATGTGGAGGGAAATGGGGGAGCACTCACGTGGGAACAAAAACTCTTTCACAGAAAAACAAAAACAACTTACTCAGGATGCTCTCGCCCGTCTCAACATCTACGTCAGGAGCACTAGTCTCATTGACCTATACAACGCACTCGATAGCAGAGAGAAAAGAACAGAGACACACATGCACTAGTGAGCCCCTGCCTAAAAACATCGAGTCTTGTCGCAGTAGAACTATGCGCCTTTTTCACAGAAGAGACAAGAAAAACAACGGCGAGCACACAAAAATGCCCGCTTCCGATGACCATGTACCCTCGTGTCATCTATCACTCTTCTCTCTCGCCACCGTGGCACTCAAACACACGAATACCCCACCATGCGTACTTTCTGAGACATTCTCCTTGGAGACGGTGTCTCTTACCATGGTGTTGCTTACTCTCCTCTAGACGAACAACGGTGATGACATTCAGGTAGTGCACCCTCTCCGACAGTGGTCCAGTTGCCGATCGCTCTCTCCGTGTTAGCCTCTCTATCTCTATTATTCTGCTTCTAGGTTCTATAAACACAGTACACTCTAAGCACTTTGATTTTCTAATTACGGTAGAAAATTGCTCTCGCGTAGTGGCCCACGTGCCCTGGGCCCATAACCTATCAGTAGTATGGACTGGGTAATCAGGGCACAAGGTTAAATAAATACTTATAGAAAACAGTATTAACCTCTTTTACTCTATTTATTTGGTACAAAACAACAGGACCTCTCTACAGTACCACTCTGAAAGATGAATGTACAGGTATAAACGTATATATATCTTACTATAATATATAGTTGTTTTATGTAGGGCAGTCACAATTCTTCCCCACGCCCCCCATGGTGCCTACAAAAAAACTTTGTTATAAATAGCCCCCCACAAAATAAGATAAAATTCGATCGTTTTATACGTGATTTTGATATCGTTAAAAATATGCTAGCCCCACATTCAGTCTCCCACGCCCCTCTACGCCCCCCACAGCCCCTCCACATGTTTTTGCCTCGCCCCTACAGCTCCTCTACAACTCACCTACAACCCCTTCACACTATTTTAACGTGCCAAGCATAAGAACAAAATTTTTACACTTGATTGTTCTAAACATATCATAATAACGTAAGTAAACTTGTATCACTGAACGAATTACAACCAAGGACTTGTTAACAGAATACGATATTTAAGAAATTTATTCTTGTGTAAATAAACTTATAATAGAATTACTGAAGTGGCTGGAAGAAAAATAAATAAATGATCTCTTCAAACCAATATCCGAACAAATATCTTTCTAGACTTGTTACCTAATGATTAAATGATTCCAATCAGAGTCATCATTTGTCCTTAAAAAATAAAACTAAACATACATGATACGGCCCCAGTATCATGTAAATGGAATTTTGTGCATGACAATACATTCAGCACACGTTCATTACACCTAGTTCTTTGCGGTGGAGAAAAAGAAGTACAGGTATGTAAAAACCCTTGTTTGTTATATCTATTGCAAAGGCCGCGGTTACATGGGGCAGAAATAGCCAGCGAAACGACAAAAATCCGCTAGAGTGTTGCTAGTCTTCATCCTCACAACGAATACCTATAGCTATGCGCTTGATATACCAATCTAGAGGAAGCCATTATAAACAAATAGGCTAGTGATACTAAAGAAAACGATAACATCCAATGGACATTGTTCTCTCTCACCTTTCCACTGCACTACCACGAAACAAATGCCGTATAACATGGCATACCCTTAATTAAATGTGTGTCTGGTGTGTGTGTGTGTGTGTGTGTGTGCGCGCACGTGTGCGTGTGTACGCATGTATATATGCAAACTGCTTTTGATGGTATTATATTTTTTTGCTCACGCATACGAAAGTGCGCAGCAGCAGCTCCGGGGGCTTTATCTTGAAAAAAAAGTACGCGCGTATTGCGACCGTCAGGTGATGCGGTAAGGTAAATATTTGTCTTATCGTCTGTTAAAATGACTAGAGGAATTCATGTAAATCCCCTTTAACGCTAGAAAAAAAGTTTCAATTTGTACAGTACCACGAAATTCAAATTTTGAATTGCTTGCAGTATCGAGTAAACAATTGTTTGAGAAATAAAAGTCATTATAATTATCATATAACTGTATAATAATAATTGTGATACAAAAAACAGCAGAGCGCCTGCAGGAACGTTTGTCAAATGGGTATAGTTCTTATTTATAATAAACCAGTATTGAGGAAACAATTGTTTGAGAAATAAAAGTCATTATAATTATCATATAACTGTATAATAATAACAATTGTGATACAAAAAACAGCAGAGCGCCTGCGGGAACGTTTGTCAAATGGGTATAGTTCTTATTTATAATAAACTAGTAGTAAAGTAATTATTAATAATTAATATTTGTAGGATTTAAAAATGAAGATTTGGTGACCATAAGAAAAAGTGCGATGTATGTGAATTACACAGATAATAAACAAATATGTTTCAAGTGTTGTAAAACAACTTTGATTAATTACTATATACTTAAAGAGCGTTCATCATATCGAGGAAAAGGGAACAACTAAAGTATCAAGAGACAAAAGTAATCTAGAAATTACATAAAAATGTAATTAACAATGTACGATCAAAATTGAGAAGAAAAATTAAAATGCGCATTGAATGAATCAATGGAACGAATATTTTATTGTAAATCATAACTTGTTACAAAAACGTAATAAAAACTCAGTGTATTAAATAATTTTAAATAAGTAAAGAAATATTTCAAAAATTATGAGCAATAAGAGTAAGTTTTACCTTTGTACATGATAATTTTAACTCTTGTTTTTTGTTAACGGTATCTTAAAATTAATAAGTAGAAACAAACGCTTAAATATAATATTGAATAGATTCAAGTAATTGTTGAAATCAAATCAAAAGTATAATTGCAAATACAAAATGTTATGTCAAAATTACAGTAATGCATATTTTTGACTTCGACCAAAGCAAAAATCAAAAGTTTTGTGTAAGTGTGAGTAATAAATGTAAAAACTATAGTAAGTTTAATTTAATCCAATTTCGTATTTTTTATGATCTTTTTTTTTTTTTTTTTTTTTTTTTTTT
>NW_019379503.1:125982-137040 GCF_000648655.2 Copidosoma floridanum | reverse complement strand
TATATACACATGCGCTTGGGAGAAACACGAATCGCGCATAATCGTAAATCGATCCCTATTCCCTTTTCCATCTTCAACGAAACCCGTCGACGTGCACGTACAACCGTATAATACACGGCGCTTATAATGTGTATCGCGCGTGCAAGAGCTCGTATCGCGTTGTAATAAGTACGTACTTCTCTAATGCGCGGAAAAGCGCAACAGAGTGAAAGTATAATAATATACATAAACGCACGCCTCTCCCTTTCTCCGTTCGTGTACATATGCATGTATATATACACGGGAGATCTAGCTGCTGTACGTAAGAGCATACTGACAAATTGCGAGGGTTACCCAACCGATCGAAGGAATAAAAAAGCTCCCTCGGTCCTGTCTACGACGTCCTACATGTAATATACCTATACGTAATGCATAATAGGCTTACGCAGGCGCAAAAAAAAAAAAAAAATTACGCGTCGCTACGTGGTAGTTATGCCGTATTACGTATTGTATGTCCGTATGTTGGCAGGCTTTCTTTTTGTACGACGCGGTCCGACGAGCACACGCGCGAGAAATGACGTAGTTGTATTACCTCGATCGCCAGAGTTTCTGGTTATGCTGATTGGACAGCGCTCTTTTTGGCCGATCTGAGGTGTTTATAGCGAGTCTATCGTCGAGTCCCGGCTTTGGGGCAACGATTTCTGCTGCTAAAAAGTACACTGGCGCGTGGTTGGCGCAACTCGTTATGAGCCCACATGTATAATTATAAATTGTCTCCTGTCTCGCAAATTAAAGAATATCGTTTTAGCGAGTGGGCAAAAACCTATACCTACCATCCCGAAGATAAATCGCGGCTGTTGTTGGACGTGCAGTACTTAACTCCTCGCATCCACAGCCGGCAAGCAACCGTGTTATGGACGTAACTTTCCTAGAAAGACCGAAGAACAAAGTGCACGTGTATAATGTATCCCCATCGGTGCGGCTCATTAGGCGCACTTGGGACGGAGTAGGTACAGAGGGGCCGAAAAAAGCGCGATCGGAGCCGGGTGGGTGCTCTCGTGCGCGGTGCATTTATTTATGTACCTAAACACCCGCTCGATAGGCTCTGCAGAGGGAGAGCGGCCCCCTGGGCCCGCTTTGTGTTTCGAGGAAGAGAGAGAGGGAGGGAGGGAGGAAAAAAAAAGCCCGAATCACGCCGCGAGCGCTGTGTTCTTCTGCACGTCGGCTGTTACGCGTTGCGCAACTATCGGGTGTCGTGATGTGTATGTACGTACACGGGTAGTCTCGCGCCTTTTTTGAAAAAAAAAAAAAAAAAAATACCCCACTGTAGCGCGCTGCATTCAACCTCCGTGGCTGGTCGAACGTCAGTTGGGCCTGTTTCACAAAAACATGCGTCTTGAGGTGCAGGATTGAGTTTGACGACATGAGGTGTGCAGCCTGGCAGAGCTGCTAGAGCCACTGAGGCTAAGCGCCTTCTGTAAGCCATCACCACCAGATTACTTCTACCTGTTGAAACTGGCGTATAAGCGAAGACTAAGGCTATGGAGGCCTCAAAACAGCCGGAGGTTGCCGATATCAGCAAGCTATAACCTTTGAACACAAGTTTGCAAGAGATAGCGTCTATCTGCAGCGAACAAGCAGCCTTCCGAAAGGCGATCGAGGAGCTGCCAAAGAAGTTGGCTAATCCTCCTAAGGTATCTGGGTTCGATGTAATAGACAAATACGTGATGGTAGTAATCGATGATCTAACCAAAAAGAAGGTTGAAAAATCTGCTATCATTGAAGGTATGGTGAAGCTACTGCTCGACCTTTTTTATGTCAAGAAATCTTGAACATCGTTGGCAAAGTACGCTGACGAGTCAAAACAGAGCGCTTACTCCTTAAGCGGCCACCGGAAACAGAGGCTACGATAACCCTTTTCTTCTCCACAAGAGAAGGGATGCCAAAATTTGAATTTACGCTCACTAAGGCGGAATACGAATAGTGGATCCGGCATAAAAGATTCTGGCACCTAGAGAGTCACATTCCCTTCGCAGGAGTCACAGCCGTACTGCTATAAGTGTAACAACTTAAGCCACTATACGTGGGATTGCCATAATAAGAGGCAGGGCCCTTATTCACGAAATAACGCTTTTGCGCATGGGCAGAAATTAATTCTCAACAGAAATTAGTTTTTCCCGCAATTCTTAACAGTGGTAGAGAACCTGACTTTTCATGTACGATGTGCCAACGAGTTGATTTGGTGACCCAGCAACGCCTAGAGGAAAAGGTATAGAAGCTTGAAGCAACGCATGAAGCGCTTACTGGCTCTGCACGTGGAAACAGCACTGCTTGTTTAAATGATTGTAAAAATGTATCATGTTTTGAATCACACATAAGTTAAGTAACATTCCCTGTAAAAAAGTGTAACAGTCTCCACATAACCACGAAAGTTTATCTTGATGGCCTTGAACTTTTTTTCTCATACTATTCACTCATTTTACACAAAAAAAATTGTGAAAACTTACAGTACATTTCATATCTCAAATGTGAGTGAATATAATTTGTTTTAAGAACATAACCTTAAACTGCTTGATCGAATATCTCAGCTAAAGTTAGTCTCATAATTTTTGCACTCTCATTGCACATAAAATTAAACGAATTTGATATTGCACTCTTTGAAGCAAGTCATTTTGCTTTAATTTTTTAATTTATTAATTTATAGTTTATTACGTACCTAGGCTAGAAAGTAAGGCTGTTAATGACTGCGCTATATTATCAGCGGTCAATAGTGGCCCTAATTTTTGGCCATGGTACGTATACTTTTTTTTTCACACCTTCACCGAAAGTTTGACACAAAAATTTATATGATTCGTACTCCTCGTTGCAGTAATATTAATGGTTCTTGTAATCTCGACCTCTGCACTGTATGCAGCGGCCACACTCCTGTGACAGTCAATAATTTTATTTAGAAGTCAACTTGTTATACTTTTTGAACCTCTATCTCTGCACTGTATGCAGCGGCCACGCTCCTGTGACAGTCAATCGTTCCATTCAGAAGTCAATTTATGCTGATGTTTTTTACTTATTTATCGACACACAAAGAAAAAATAACCATAGCAGAAACTATCAATGATCTCGTGCTATAATGGTCATGCGACTTCATTTGCCTATTCAATACACAAATGTAAAAAAAATAACGTGAAAAAAATTAAATAGTTTGTTACTACAACATTGTTTTGTGCCGAGATCTCTTCGTAGGTGAAGTCGTCTCGTATTTCTCTTTACACTTATTTTACATGTATATTTACAATAAACTTTAGTAACACTATTGTTCTTTGAGAAACGGATCTTTAAAATAACAATAAATTAAGATCCACACAACGAATATTAATAAATTGAATAGATTTGATTTAATCTAAAACAAGAGGCCTTTGCCCAGTTACTATAATTCAATACAAGATTATTAACAATAAATAAAAGGCTGTTGATAACCTCTTTAAACACGATGGTCTAGCACCAATACGCTTGGTGGCTAGCGACAAGAGAGAAAGGATAATTTTTACTAGATTCTATTGCTGATCCAGAGCTTTTTACATGCTTCCGGGCACGTGCACGTGTCTAACTTAAAAATAAATTATTTGCAATAGAAATATAACTCAAAAAAAGAGATACGATCTCTTGCAATACAATTTCTCTCTGTCGTACGTCTTTGCGGCGCCACATTAGACTGACAAAATACAAAATTGTTTTGTATAGCAACGCGACAGGGAGAGAAGGGAGGGTGCTTTTTACCCGATCAACTTCTCTCTTTCTACCTATCATCTTTTTATTGGTTAAGAATTGTACAAACATTGTAATGCGACATGTATTATTTAGATGCATTTTACATAAACGAAATTCAAATAATTTGTTAACAAATCAATATTTTCCTTATGCTATTTAAATGTACCAAATGATTTCCTGTGTTGCATAGAAGGTAAAGCTTATACGTGGGTCATTTTTTTAGAAACCGAATGGGTTTTGCTAAAAATTAATCGTCACCTCTTCATTTCGGCTAAAAATTTTTTTACAGTTTCTATATTGAAAAATAAGAGATACGTGTCCGCAGATTTTTTTTATCGCCTATTTTCGATTTTATAAGTTATAACAAATTTCGTAATAGTGGTTGGAGACTCATTTTAAGTAATGTATAGCTCTGAATCCTTATGAGCTACAAAATTTTCACCAATGGCACTTTTGTAGCTAAAGAGTTAAACTTTGAAAAAAAAAAATTGAAAAAGAAACACTATCCCTAAATTAATATTGTTTTTAATAATTTAATTGGTTTAAACAATTTTTAACAATTGCCCCCAAAATAAATCAAGTTTTTTTTCATAACCATCGTATTTTGCGTCAAATTTTGCTTAAAAATCATGTTTTTAATTTATGGAGACTTTTCAATTGTTATTGTTAAAATATTAATTTATGTAGCGCGTGAAGGTAAAAAAAAACAGTTTTTTGAGTGTAAAATGATATCTGTACCTCGTATCACAAAAAGTTTAACGTTAAAGTTGTAGATAATTAAAAGATCTACAACTTTTGTGCTCACTAATTGACAGTATAACCTCAAAATTTTATATTATCATGCAAAAAAGCGAGAAATCACCATTTTATCATTTANAAAAAAAAATAGAAAAGGAAAGTAAATTATAAAAAATAATAATAATAAATTTAAACAAAATTTAGGTAGGTTGGTCCACCCTTGGCCACTGGTAGGCTGTGGATCAACCAGTCCCGGACTGTAGAGCGTCACTCCAGGATCCAGTTCTCGTCTACGCTCTTGATGCGGTAGGGCTTGGAGTGCCTTGGGTACTCCTTGGAGCGCTTAATACCATTTAGCCTGTATATGTAGCAACGGAAGGGCTGGATAGTTTTACCTCCACCTATACAGCGCTGGCCTTAAGCAGCAGGCGATGGCCTTCTAGCGGAGCTGTCGGGCCACAGTTTTCACCTTTTTTTTTGGCTTTGCGGCGCCAGGCCTCCTCGGCGCGCTGACGCTCTTCTTCGTCAAGACGCTTACGTGTGTGGACCCATGCCTAATGAGAGGCCGTGGAGTCTTGATGGCCCATGACGGCTATCTTTTCGGCCTTGATGGTCGTGGCCGTGGAGCCGTGCTTGCGGACGTAGGCCTTTGATTCCCGTGAATGCGGTGATCGCCTCCAGGCGACTCGCCAAGAATTGATTGCGGGCCTGGTAGAGGCATTTTTTAACGCTCTCGCAGGTGTCAGCGAGGCTTTCCGGTACCGTCGATTTACTGGAACTATGTTGTTAATGGTGGGTTCACCCGGGTTGGCCTGGGCATGGCGCGGAGGCTCAATTGCTAGCCATGGAGTTACCTCCACCTGTTAGGGGAGGTCCTGGTTAATGGCCACGACGAGCTTGTTGGACTCCCGCTCGTCTTTGAGGTGACTGAGGCGCCTGATGAGAGTGCCCAGGCTTAGGTGCGTCGTCTCTATCTGTAACAATTCTGCCCTAAGAAAACAAAAAGATCAAAAAGTTGGAGCGGTAAAAAAGAACAGAATTAGTTGAGATAGAGGCGCTTACAATACTAACATCTCGCTATTTTTTGGAGTCGTAAGCATCGCGCATCGTTTGGCGACTGACCTGTCGCTTGATCGCATGCTCGGACATTATCGCATGGTCTGCCATCAATCGCAGGTGTCTTAGCTGCGAAAGATGGCTTCAACACCGCGGTCGCTTTTACTGGCGGCCTCGCTTACATTAGATGAGCTCTCATTTGGCGGGTTACGCTTCGTCAGCTCATCACTTTTTAACGTTAGTTGAGAAGCACTGCCTACTTCTGCTTTGGATCCCAAATCGTTAGACGATGGGATCTTCTCCCACCGTCGCGTCGCTGAGTCTCTACTCACGTAGGGTTTCAACTGCCTCACGTGTATAGGGCCTTAGCAAGTGCTTTTTTCAGATTCCAACTCGTACGTGTTGGAACCCAATGCCCTCTTGACGGTTGAGAGGCCAACATACCTTGAAAGCCATTTCGCCGCCACGCTCTGTGTTGCCAAGAACAAGATGTGTTTCCCCCGCCATACCTGGTCACCGGGGACGTAAACCACATCACGATGTTTGGCATTGTAATGCCGTGTGGCATTGTCCTGTGCCGTATCGTGTCGCTAGGCTGCTTCCACATGCAGTATTGGCAAACGCTTCATGCGTTGCTTCCAGCTGTCTAGCGCCTCATTCTCTTGGTGTTGCTGGGCCGTCGAATTGATCTGTCGGCGCATCGTACCTAGGGCTATAGTTCCCTACCGCTCTTAAGCATCGTGAGGAAAAAACCCGTTGAAGTGTGACTCTCCGTGTTGTAGGTGAACAAATATTCAGGCAGCTTCTTAACCCATGATGTATGATTGGCTTTGACGATAGCTTAAATCATGGTCTTGATTGTGTGGTTCAGGCATTCATGCGGGTTTGCCTGCGGATAACACGGTGATGTAAGCGTGTGTCGTATACCCAAGCTCTCCAAAAACCCATCGACGTCCTTGTTTTAGAACTCGGTGCCGTTATCTGTCAGCAGCGCTTCGGGGGTACCATGATAACAGATGACGCGCTCTCTTAGCGTGCTTACGACATCCTTTCCGTTAGCTCACCATAGCGGTACAACTTCGGCCCACCTAGTGAATAAATCTTCGGTCACATGGATGTATACATGGCCGTGCGTCATCTTCGGTAGGGGGCCCATCATGTCAGCTGCCACTACCTGCCATGAAGTGGTGATAATCCTACGCCCCATAAGTCACGGGGGTAGCCTCTGGTCTACCTTGGTTTGTTGGCAAACCAAGCAGCTCCATACGTAATGGGCAAGATCCTAGTAGTTCCCCGGCCAGTAGTAAAACTGGGACACACGCGCAAATACTTTCTTGCAGCCAAGATGTCAGGCAGATGGTGTGTCATGATACTCTTAGAGCATTTGATCGTGCTGGCTTTTAGGTACAACCAGCTTTCAGGCTTTGGTGTCACTGAGAATCTCATCAACTGTGGCGTCGGGGTAATATGCATATAGGTGTCCCTTGACGATTTTCCATCGCGGTTGTTTCCATAGGTTGTCTTGTACTTTTTTTACCATCTGTTAGTACCAAGGATCTCCAGCAGGGGGTTTCCACACTAGCGCTGTCACAGTGCAACTCTCGTCATTCTCGTGCTTTCGCGACAGGGCGTCAGGCATGCAGTTTTGCGTCCCTTTCCGGTGTTCAACCTCGAAACCATAAATTTTAAGCTCCATGGCCCATCTTGACAGTCGTCCAGTCGGGTTGTTGATATTTACCAACCACCGGAGACTGCTGTGATTGGTCATGACTTTGAAGCGTGTCCATTCGATATACGGGTGGAACTTTCTCGTTGCCCACAGGACTGCCCAGCATTTTCGCTCTGTCACGCTGTAATTGCGCTCAGCCAGTGTCATAGAACGGCTCGCAAACTCTAGCCTTTTTTCCTGCCCGTTGACCATTTGTGACAGTGTGGAGCCTTATCTAAAGTCACTGGCACCCGTTTGTACCACGTACTGACTCTTGAGGTCAGGTCACTGCAGCACAACTGTAGACGTCAGCAAGGCCTTGGTCTGGTTAAAGGATTGTTGTTGTTCGTCTTTCCAGTCAAATGATTGATCCTTGCGTAACAGCTTATTTATAGGCTCTACTAACGAAAAGTAGTTAGGCAGGAACCTCCTTTCATGGAAGAATGCTTGTCTGATCCAACACTGGTGTAACGTTGGCAGCCATTACTACCATTGGTGCTCGCCAGAATCGGTCTAACGTTAGACCAATGGTGGAATGATAAGACTAGGCTAGTATACAGTCTACAGTACCATTCGAATATTGGGTCTCGTTAATTACTGGCAAATACACAAACCCAGTATTAACTTTTAGATTAATAACCTAAAATTATAATTATTGGTCACATTTACTAGCAATAACTTCAAAATGAAATTGTATACAAATTAGTTTTTAAACATTTGGATAAATGTGCCTAATCTGAATTAAGTACAAATATTGAGGTCGACTTAAATATAGTCGATACTGCTCTCTGCATGCACCCTCTCTTTTGATCACCAGCTCCCAACAACCATTGTGAGACGTAGCTCTGAATAGCTTGATTGCTGATTTTATATTTTCTAGCTGTGAGATCTGTAAACTTTTTTTGTACTAGAAAAGTTGCTTTTCATACATTTTCGGAAAAAAAAGAAAACATGCAATCTTGTATTAATGTTTCAGTTTGGCTAAAATAAAAAATAAAAAATAAAAAATAAAAAAATAGAAGTTAGGAGGTTAACAAATGCCTCCTGATTTAAAAAATACATATAACTGGCGATTGTATTACTTAAAATACTTATAATTTCATGATTTCATACATACACATGTGAAAAAAAACTTACCCAATATCTGCTAAATTTTTAATAAGTTTTTCCGTGACAACGTTGATCATTACATCACTGCCTCTCCTTTTTTTGTGGTTATAGCTAACTGAAGAGTTGAATATTGATAATGATGTTGGTGACGACCACGAAGATGGTAATTCTCTTCTTTTCAAAGCTCTTGATTTTTGTAAGTAAGGTTAAGATGGCTCTGAAAATATTTGTATTCTAAACGTGAACAATGTTGCTTTGTGAAAAAAATTAGACGCTTAAGTTTGTTTAGGTAAAATTGCGAAACTTGATAAGAAAACTAATGCCAAAGCATGGCTGGCATCCGGATACCAATGTTTATAACGGAAATTTAAAAAGCTTTGGCAAACAGTAACGTGCCAGTACGGGTGTGCGGACTTTGATCCGATCTTATCATTCCAGCGTTGGCACAAGCCTTGGCCGAAGTCCAGCATACGACGCTACGGCTGCCAGTACTGACTCAAGGCTTGGTCGTATTAGCAGTTCTGGCGATTCTTTCATGAGTGTACCATGAAACCATGCCTAGGAACCACCTAAGCTGTTTCAGGTTCTTTGGAGTTAGAAATGCCGTCAATGGCGCTACGTGCGCTAGCCATTTGAGATGCTCCTCGAATGCCTCCGTGACAATTATTCTGTCATCGGAGTAGGCATAGGCATAGCGCACGAGCTCTGGCCCAATGATTCGGTCAATCAGCCATCAATCGTCGACCTACAGGCCTGTGTTGCCCTGATACCCTCGGCGACACTTTCTATAATATTTATACGTGGGTTTCGTCCGTCAAGACACCACTGGGGCCAAGTATTGTGGCTACAGATGTCGTCGTTTCTCGCAACGACTTTAACACGACACAGGGAAAAGCGGAATACACTTAAAAAAAAACACTCGCAATTAATATAGTAAAAGAAATGTATATTCAATGTAATGGCAGCAAAGCAGTCAAGGTTCATCGCCTCTACATGTGGCTTGCAGGGAGATACGTCCCTGAGGACTTCAACGGAGGTGGAGGATGTCAATACAGCCACGGTGCGATGTATAAATGCTCATCATCTCATGATCGCGAAAGTTTGGAAGAAACATGCGAAAACGAGCAATGAGGGGATCGATGACGATTCCGTGCACCCACTACAAGTAAAGCGTGATAATATAGGAGTGAACAAACTCCTAAGAGCCACGACAATGGCAACAAAGTCGAACTCAGAGACCAAGGCTCCTGATGTCCGAGCAGCTGGTACAGACCAAGACGAGCTTTTTAATACGTCCTCGTCTATCAGGAACTTGGAAGATTATAGAAGGGCTGGATTGGCGCAGATTCTTGAAGAAGAGAACAGATAGCTGCGTGATAAGCTGTTTAAAACCAATGGAGACATCGTAAGCTTGGCACGATCAAGCTCGGCTTTAACAACTAGTAAGAGCTACTCACAAATGAGGAACGTGACACTCCAAGACTCATAAGGAAGTAAAAGTGACAACATGCCAGCGAGAAGGTGCGAAACAATTTTCGGTGAGCAGGCGTTTGCAAATCTCGCAGGATCGCTAGCAATGCTCGAAAATGGCCGATATAACACAGACATACCATTGACGTTGTTACACATTTCAGGGCCACTACCATACGCGAAGATGGGACCCTTATGACAACATCCATCAGTCAGCTAGGTGCAAGCGATGTGCTTGGTATGCGCGGTAACAAACGCATACACGGCATCGGTGAGCTACCCGTAGATGAGTAGGTGCTCAGCGGCGCCACCTGTTCATACAACGCCAACGCAAGCGTTCACAAGATGGCCACACACGTATACGGTGAGCACGACAACACACCCGATGTATTCGGCTGCACTAATTGACCCCACGCGTCCAGCCTGGTCAGTGGCGAATTTCTCGCCTCATGCAAAAAAACATTCGGGGTCAGGCAGCTCGTACGTCGACTCTGGATGTCGTGACTTAAAGCAAATTGTCCGGTGGTGGAACGTAAAGTTCACATAAGTAAGCCAGGACAACTTTGACACCTTCCTCACGTGCATTACCGAGTGCCGCACGGCTTTGAGATTGACGGAAATAGAGCTTTTTCAAGCTCTGCCAGAATATATGAGTGGCATTGCAGCATTGCAGTGACAAGCTTTCGCAACGAATGTGACCAGTGGATCAGCTGGGCTGATTTCGTAGGTATGGGGAAGGAGTGGTATGGCTTAGGCAATAAGGTGCAGCGCCGCCTACCCTCAAACGCGCAAATGTGCACCCAATACGCTGGCGAGCCCGTACGAAACTTCTTCACCCAGCTTAAGAATATCGTACGCTGCCACAGTGGGGTATTTTTGTTTTTTTTTTCATAATCAAATATCTGAAGAACGGATTAAGATAGAATGATAATTTTTGTTGAAGCATACTCGTAAGTTGATGATGAATACGAGAAAAACATTTATAAGAGAATTTTTTTTTTCTAACCTCCAAATTTTACAAAAAAACACGATTTTTTCGGAAAAACGTATAAAACTGTTTTAAATTTAATCAACTTCTAACTTCAGTCTTCATAAAGCTGTTTGATATGAGACCATAGGCTGTAAGTAATCTTTCTCAACTGATGTAACTATGTATACAAGTATAATCATATAGGTTTGAAATTAAATTAAACGCTATTAGCGTGGTGTCAGTTTAGGTATATGGTTCAAAA
>NW_019379503.1:60208-122893 GCF_000648655.2 Copidosoma floridanum | reverse complement strand
CTAAAAACTCGTGAGAATGAAGGTAAAAAAAAACAGTTTTTTGAGTGTAAAATGATATCTGTACCTCGTATCACAAAAAGTTTAACGTTAAAGTTGTAGATAATTAAAAGATCTACAACTTTTGTGCTCACTAATTGACAGTATAACCTCAAAATTTTATATTATCATGCAAAAAAGCGAGAAATCACCATTTTATCATTTATTCGCTATAAATTTTCATTAAAATAACATCATGAGAGATTAGTTTTCCAATCTTATCTCCTGAATGATGAAAAATAAATTTTTATTAAAGAAAAAAAAACTATTAACCACTAGACAAAAAATAATAATAATAGTGCTCAACGTAACATATTCACGTAAAATGTTCTTTGTTCTCTAAATTTTTTTATTGCTACTTTGTTTTTTATTGCTTCATTAATTGTCTGCTTTTATGTAAAAATAGATTTTTTATCTCTTTCATTTTTTAGAATCTTAAAATTTCGCGTGAAGCCTGCTTACAGTACGATCTAAGTTTCAAAGTGTTACCCACACTACTCGTGTGCATTCCCTGTACTACAAATTCGTTGGCTTTTGGATCAGCTATGCGTTTATTTGCGTTTGTTTTGGTTCGCTACTAAGACATATTCTCACTCGTTGTGATTGGAAGTTTAATAATTTTTACTTTGTAACAATGCAACGAAAAGAGGCACGTAAAATGCAGAATACTAGTTATTAATCAGACAGATGTTTTAATCCTTTTAATCTCAAACATACAACAACAAAAACTTCTGATTTGAGGGCAGTAAATGAAAATCAACTTTTGAAACCGGACTTAGCAATTTTGTCAGATGCATTACAACAAAAAGTTTGTTTTTCTTGCCACTTGAAGTTATCAAAGTTGAAAAAAGAAGATACAAAAGAGAGTGAAGATGAACTACCAGAATTGGTACGTACAATATTTTGATTGTTATATTGAGTTTAGACATACCTAGCCTCTCGCAAATTTTTATGTAGATGTTTTAGTCTAATTTTTTTTTAGACGCTACAAAAGGAGAATTTTTCAAGTGAAGAATCTGATATAAAAGTTGAGAGCAGTGACAGTACATCTATATTTTTTGGGGATAATCCATCTTTGCAAAGTGAACGAGTGGATTTTTTCAAAAAAGGATCAAGCTTCTTAAGATCTTCGCCCATCAAAAAGCGGAAACTATTGTCGAAAAGGTATTCGGAAAAAAAATCAAAACAAATGTCGTCCGTAATTTATAAAATAATTTTTAATTTGATCCGAGATGATCCAGATGATCTTGAAGCAGATGACTATGAGTTCTCAATAATAAGTGCTTTGCAAGAAAGTTTCAATACTTCGGCCAACCAAGTTCATAAAATTTAAATTTTGACTATTTTTCGATCGTGGTCTTATAAAAAAGTTGAGGACACATTTTCTTTCGCAATTTGTCACATGATAGGCGAAGCAAAAAATGTTGATCGAGATAAGGGATTAACTGGGGATGCAAATCCAAAACAACATCCATCTCTAAATGATAATGTTATCGATACAATTGTTAGCTTGTACCAGTTTGACGACTACACTCAATATATGCCCGAAAAAAAAGATTACGTTTCGATAAAAGTAGACGGCAAATGGGTACCTATTCAAAAAAGACTAGTATTGAATAATTTTAAAAAATTGTATGAAATTTTTACTAGTTCGTATCTAACTATCAAATTTAGTTTCTTAAAGTTTGGTAGCTTAAGGCCAAAATATTGTGTTTTGGCAGGTGCTTCTGGTACTCACTCTGTTTGTGTATGTCTTACTCATAAAAATGTTAGTTTATTAGTGAGTGGTGCCAATTATAAATCGCTTTCTTCCGGTTCTGAGCTACCTTTGATCAATTATAAGGATTGTTTGGATCGTACGGTATGCAAAAACAAAACGACTGATTGTTATTTAAATTCTTGTAAGAAGTACCCAGGTGTGACGAATGTTTTTGAGCAACTGAAAGAAAGTTTTGAAGAAAAATGAAACGAATGCCGCGGAAACTTTTTGATTGGGCCACAGAATCACTGCTAAATATGACTTGTCGTTATTCTACCAATGATGATTACGACGAAGAGAGAAAATTCGTGTCAGAGAGATTTTTGAGAGCAACTACGATTAAGGGAACGCTAAAATATCATAGCATGGTTAAATTATCTTGTCAAAAATTAGAATCAAGGCTGTTTTCTTTGCACGAAAAACCAAATATTGTGAAAATTTTTAAGTGACATAATTTTGTTATGAAACTGTAAAAAAAATTTACTTGTACATGAAAAATTTAGTTACATCTATNATAATGTTAACATAGTTTTTTATTACACATTTTTATTAATCCAATAAAACATAATTTCTTTAGTTATTATTACTCATCTCCGTTTTACAAGTAAAAAATTACTCTTAATTATGGATGAAATGGTGATTTCCCGCTTTTTTGCATGATAATACAAAATTTTGAGGTTATACCGACAAATGGTAAGAACAAAAGTTGTAGATCTTTTAATCATCTACAACTTTTACGTTTCACTTTTTTTGATACGAGGTACAGATATCATTTTATACTTAAAAAACAGTTTTTTTTACCATCACGCGCTACATTAATTAATGTTTTAACAACAACAACTGAAAAGCCTTCATATTTAAATGACATAATTTTTAGGTAAATTTTGACGCAGAATACTATGCTAATAATAAAAACTTGATTCATTTTCGGGGCAATTGTTAAAAATCGATTCAAACAATGAAACTGTTAATAACAATATTAATTTGTTGATAATTTTTTTTCTAATTTTTTTCTTAAAGTTCAACTCTTTAGCTATAAAAGTGCTATTGTTATAAATTTTGTAGCTCTTAAGGATTCGGAGCTATACATTACTTAAAATGAGTCTCCAACCACTGTTACGAAATTTGTTATAACTTATAAAATCGAAAATAGGCGATAAAAAAAATCCATGGACACGTACCTCTTATTTTTCAATATAGAAACTATAAAAAAATTTGCAGCCGAAGCAGAGAGGTAAAGGTCAAAATCCTTTCGATTTTTAAAAGAATTACCCACGGCTGTTAGCCATACATATATATAATATAACATCTGCTGCTGCTGCTGCTACTACTCCTGCAGTACTGCTGCTGCTGCTCCTCGTCATATTATATATTACTATACAGGTTTTACAAAATTTAGGTTGTGATGCTTTACATTACGCTAACATTCAGGTCAGATGAAAGGCCAGTCTAACAGATGTTTTTAATAAAAGTATTTACCTTTTAGATCTTATGCTATCTATAGCTTATTATTGGAAAAACAAAAGAAACCAGACACAAATGACAACTATTATTTGTAAAGTATTCGGTTAATAAATTACAAAGTAGATTGAAGTAAAGATGATATTTAATAACTAAGAGAAAAAGGTACAATCAGAGACATAGGCTCAGAGCGAGTTAAAGGCGTGACGGCTACATACGTTCTGACGATTTGATTGTTCGTGCTTATAGTATGACTCAATGCTCATACATATAATTCAATACCTTACATACATGTACATCACAACTTTCTCTCTCTCTCTCTCTCTCTCTCTCTCTCTCTCTCTCTCTCTCTCTCTCTCTCTGATGAGTTAGAGTTTAACCTTAGTGAGCGTCTTAAAACTGGTTTTGTATTTTTACAATCGATTATCTGATCTGCATGACGTTTCCGCATTACGTTATTTGTATCTTGTACTAGGTAAGTAGAGGGAGCGGTTTGTTTAATAATTTTATCCTCAATTCGTTTTTCTGCGTGAACACCGTAATTATCAATCATAATGCTATCTTTTTCACCTATGTTTAACTGCCTTCTACCATGCCTCGCTTTTATTTGAGCGCTTTGATTTTTATAGACAGTTTCTAATACATTCAGCTTGAGTAAATCAAAACGTGTCCTCACCTCTCGCTTATACATCAAGTGTGCCGGCGTTCTACTCGTAGTACAATATTTAATGCTACGGTACTCGAATAAGAACATACATATCGTTGAATGTAACTTCTCACCCCTTTTTACAATTTTTGAGACTTTGTCCTTAAACGCTTGGACAAAATTTTCTGCCGCACTGTTAGTGGCTGGGTGATATGCCCATTCCTCTCTAAAAACTCGTGAGAACCCCTACTTCTAAACTTCGGGCCTCTATCTGTAACATGATGCAATGGTAAGCCAAAACGCGCGAACAAATTTTTAAATTTACTTATTAGTCTATATGATCTTGTATCTGTCTTAAAATGAATTATTTTAGGCCACTTCGAATGCGCATCAATTACTTTTAAGAATATATTATCATAAAAGTGACCTGCGAAATCACAATATATGTGGCTTCACGATTTATTTGGCTATGTCTATGTAGTCAATGGCGCTTATGGTGGTTTTTTAAATTTAATTAAATAAATTTTACATTATTTAACTACACTTTCAATATCGTTATCGATGTTTGGCCACCAGAAGGGGGAGCGTGCAAACATTTTTATTTTTACTATTCCGAAGAGAGTAGCATGCAATTTATTTTAGATTAATATTTTTATACTATCGGGAGTGACGGCCCTCAGCCCCCAAAATAGGCAACCTTTTTCCACTGTAAATTCTAATTTAAAAAAAAATAGTACTTCACTTCAACCGAGAGTTCTTTTGCTTCAGGCCAATCGTTTGAGACGTATCTTATAACATTATTTATTACTTTGTCTTTTTAACTTTCTGTAGCTAATGATTTATAATCAAAAGCATTTATATTTTCTTTGAAAAAATTAATAAAAGAAAAATGTGTATCAATAAGATCAGTGTGGTCCTTGACTGTAAGTCGGGACAATGCATCACAATTCGTGTTTGCTTCAGATTTGATATGTTCGATTTTGTTTCGAAACCTAGACAAGTAATAAGCCCATCTTTGAAGCCAATTATCCGCTGTCAGTGGAATTCCTTTTCTTGGTCCTGAAATTAACTTTAATATTTTGTTATGAATAAATAAATAACAAAGTAGAATGAAGTAAATTTTATATTCAATAACTAAGAGAAAAAGGTACAACCAGAGACGTAGGCCCGGAGCGTGTTAAAGGCATGACGGCTACATACGTTCTGACGACTCAATTTTTCACGCTTACAGTATGACTCAACGCTGATACATATAATTCGATACCTTACGTAGATGTACATTACAAACAGCAACTATACTGACGAAGTAAAAAAGTAATTTATAATAAAGAAATGACTGATTATGTGGTGATAAGCAATTATCATTAATCTTCTTGTATGACAACCTGTGTGTGTATAACTGGACAATTTCATTTAGAACATAAAAAACTGCTGCCAAAAATTGTTCAGAGAGCTTCCTCACTTATCCATTAGGTCTTATATTATTTAGTGAAAAACTTTTTTATTTAATTTTCATTTGTACAATATTTCAAGTCACCTTACTTATTGCTAAAATATATTAAAACCAAAGATAAAATTACGAATCACATTATTTTATAGAATTCAAAAAATTTTGCAGTATTCGATGCTTGATCTTAATAATGCAGTCTATTATTGTCAGAGCATTTAATTTGAGCACGATGTTATTCTCTTCATCTAATCGTAAGATGAAGTTGTCTCATTATTACTGACTTAATTTACAAATTTTCTCAGAAATCAATTTGTGTTTCGAAACATTTTATATTTTATAAAGATACAATAATAAAATATTGTCATAATAATTTATGCTTAACATAGTTTTTTATTGTTTTGAAAAAAAGGTTATCAATTTTATCTTTGTAAGGTATCAGATTGATTAGACAATTTTTTCGTTGCTAAAGAAGATTTTGTTTTGTTTATTATAAATAACTATAAAACTGCTAGCAAGAATAATATGAAAAATTGTAAAAAAAAGTACTTAAAAGCTCTGCATCCGCAAACATACACACACACTGCCAGACATATTTGCCAAAGAGTTGCGTGTTAGTTCTAAAGATCATAAATCATATTGATATATTATCCACTCATGTTATTATTGATACATCTAAAGGCTTTTCTTGTGAAACATCGTAATAATTTCATTATATAATCTAGGATTCATTTTGTAATCAGAAGAGCTACTACTCTTAATAACTTAGCGCAGCAGTCTTAAAACCAACAAGAAGTAGCATGTAGAAAGAACTTTTTTTTACATTTTTTTGGCTTGTGAAATAAACCAAAATATGTCAAGCAGCAGCTGTTCTCAGCAGTTTTAAAAATGGTAAATAGTAAATGGTAAAATTAGCACATATCTTAAACAAATTATAGGACCATATTTTAAGGTTATAATTTCTCTGTAACACTTTATCATTCGGACACATACTTCACTGATGTCAGATAAAATACGTAATTAGGTTTAAAAATTGTGTACACAAAGTAGGTAGATGTAAATGAAAAAATAGTGATCGTGAGGGCAATTTCACGTGTAGTGGCTCCAGTGAGGGGAATAGATCTCTTGGAGCGCCAGGATCTCTTGCGTCTGCTTACAGGGATGGTGCTAAGAATGGGGGATCCTATTCAGATGCTTCTTGATATATAGGAGGACTTGCAGCAGCTTCACTGTATTGTCGTCAATAACTGGTTTCTTCAGCTTCTGGGTTCGATGGTGTACCATTTTAGCCATATACTCGTCCATCACGTCAAAGCCAGCTACCTTAGAATATTGGCCAATTTCTTCAGGCTAATAACACCATCTCGTGCACTTTCATGCTAAGAGGCTTTAATAACTTATGCCAGCAATTCTTGGTTTGGTTTAGCCAAATTGGTTGTTTCTTTATCTCTTTAGTTCTAGCCATAAGCTTATGCGCTAGCTCCGGCAGGTAGAAGTGTTTGGGTGTGGGTGATTTGTGAAATGCACTTCTTAACTCACGAAGGCTCTTCTCAGTAACTTCACCAGGCTGCAAACCTCGTCCCGTCTGATTCGATCCTGTAACTCAGCTCACATGTTCCTGTAAAATAGATCAAATTAGTATTCAACCATCCATAGAGGTTGAATTTAAAGTACGATGTTCATGATCTGAGTCAAGAAGTTTTATACGGGCTCACCAGCGTATTGAGTGCACCTTTGCGCATCAAAAATTAAGAGGCTTTGTACATCTTTGCTTGTGCCTCACCATTTCTAGCCTGTGGCCATGAAATTAGCTTTGTTGATTCACTAATTGCATTCATTGTGGAACCATGTTACTGCAATCCCATATAAGAGCTCTGGTAGAGCTTAAGAAAGCTCCTATTCTGGTAGTCCAGAAGTTGTGCAGCACTCCATGATGCGCGTAAAGGAAAGTGTCAAAAGTGTTATGGCTTTCCCCCGTGAACTAAATGTTTTAGCGTCAGATGCTTTTTCTAAAGTCACAGCATCCAGAGTTGTCATGCAATCTGCTTGACCCCGAACATTTTTCTGCAGAAAATGGAAAGTTCCCTATCCCACCCAGGCTGAACGTGTGGAATCTTTTGGTGCAGCCGGATAAGAAAACTGGTGGGAGTATCTCAGACTTCTTGCTGAGCTTATCGTATAAGTGTCTGCCGTAAAGGTTTGCATATGCATTGTGCAGAGAGGTACTCATACGTGGGCAGCTTATCGATGTTGTGTATGCATTTGTAACCAGTCATATCGTTTACACCTAGCTGATTGGTGAATGCGGCTATGGAGATAAGATAAACGCGTGTAGTAAGTGCACTGAAATCTGTATGGATATTGTCAACATCTACATCATTATCTATTCTTGGGTAGAGTTAATTGCAATACACAGAGATTCACAAGCACTTCTTTGCCAAACAGTGTTTCTCCAAAAATGGCAAATATCGTGCCTTTTCGCCAGCGCATTGTCGATTTTACTTCCTCATGAGTCCTGAAACTTTACGTTCCCATTATTTATGAGGTAATGTTTAAACTTGACATCGAACTCAGTTGGGTTGAATTCAAAATATCCTGGTTTACTCCAAGAAGTTTTTCATGTAGTAACATATTTTAGAGTCGTTGTCCTCTGTTATAGAAGAGCTGGAGAGTGCACATAGAAAAGCCTGCAGGCGTCCCTGCTGGTACTGCTTTTGTCCCTATAGAAGACGTTTGTCGTCAATACTGGCCCTGACTCAGCTTTCCAGCCGAAAATGTCAAAAAAGTAAGCTTCATGCGTGCTCGCAAGCTCAAGCTAATTGGCCTGCTGCCCGACTTTTGCCATCTTCTTTTCTTTTCCCTCCTGTCCTTCTCTGTCTTATTTTTTACCCTTTCCCCTTACTAACCTTGCCTACCTGAGGTATCTTAACGGTACCTCACCGATGCAATGTATCACGAGTTATTTTATTTTTTTTTTTTTTTAAATCCACCATATGCATGCAAATAAATTTGTGTATTTAACTTCACATGTAATGTTAAATGTACAGTGATTATTAGTCATCCAGATTATACAGATAGTACACCTATTTAATATTTAAATTATCTTGACTTATTATTGACTGACAATCAGTTATTACTACAGTAACCTAACTATTATAGCATACATATTGATTTTTTAGGAGGATATGAACCATGTGAGTCCAAGCATTGGTTGCACACCTACTCTAACTAAAGCTTTTTTTCCCCAAGATGATTGTCAAATACAAAAACGTTAACAAATAACAAAAGCATGGAAGATTTAGCCATTTTTGAAAGCTCAAGTGAAGAAGAAGAGTCTCAGAGTAAAAATTTAAATGTACATGGTGGTGTAGTATTCCTGTCTGCGAGAAGTACCAACAGCTTGAAAACCCTGAAAGGTTTTGACGTGTTTGATTTCTCACGTGGGTATTAAATTAAAAAACGAACTAAAATGACAGAATTATAAAAGACTGAATTTCTAACTGATAAGATGACAGATGATAAGATTACTGGCGAAATGCTTTTCGGCAAATATAACGACAGAATCTGAAAAGAGAAATTAGTGGGTTCAGCTGTTCCGCGAAAGCTATGGATAATAAAAGACGAAAAGGTTGCTTTTAAATATGACAGAGAAAAAGATATACTTGTTACTCAAATGCAATTTATTAATAACTACTCAAGACAGACATTTGTCAAAATGATAAGATGAATCTTTAAGGACACTACAGACTTTACCTTAAAACTAAAATCATAAAAAGAATTTTGAGGAAGCAGTGTTGGCCATTGCCACCCTGTCCAAACGACTGGAGGCATTTTTGATTGCACAAAAGGTTGACCAATCAAATTCTAAAGAAGATGTCTTTAATTCTACTAATTTTTTCTTTTTGAAACAAAATTGCGAACATAAAAATTCTTTCCTTCCCTGGAGAAGGATTTAATTCTTTACTGTATGACTGAATGAGTGACCTTGATCGAAGTGAAAGGTTTCAACTGAAACTACTAAAGATTCACCTTCCCGTTACGACTACACATTAACTTCTCAAATAATGATAGAATTGTTTCTTGATAAACTCTTTTTAGAACTAAAAATCAAAGGACTCTTATATGTATTGGATGATACTGTCGAGTTTTCCAAGAATTGGATAATCATAAAAAAGTGTACGGCACATAATAACTAACCACATTGATGATTCTTATTATTAAAAGACGGCTCATTATTTCAATCTTAAAGAACTGGTAGATAAGTTGAAGGAAATCAAAAGAAATAAAACTAATTTATGATCAAATGCAATAAGGCGAAAATTGTACAATTTATGGTATTTTCCTAATAAAACGTCAGCGTCAGATTTTGTCGTTGACAAATTTAAAGAGTTCTTTAGAAGCTATGAAAATTTACAAATAAAACAGTCCCTGTCTGTGAAAAAGATACGTGACGCATTCTATAATACAGTCGTTAATAATGCATGACAGATTGAACCTATTTACGCCATGATTGAAGATGCGTAAGAAAAAAGAATGGCCGCTTAAAATCTTTTTTTTTAAATACTGTATCGAGACAACAGTTATCCAGGACCATCGGAGGAACTGACCCTGTAACAGCACTGTGAGCGCATCAGGCCAACTCAGCCCATGACGACGTCCATGGAGCAAAAAAGGCACTGCAGGGGTGCCTTATCAGGTGAAAAGAAAAATACAAATCAGGTCATTAAAAGGCTAAAAAGTAAGGACGGTCATTGATAAAGGATCTTTATAATAAAAAAGAAAAAAAGAGAACTTGTCAGTTAACAAGGAAATCAAAATAAGAGACAGAAAAGAGACAGTGCCAAAAGTAACAAAAGACTGATAACTTGAACCTATTACCTACCTACATCAAATTTATTGCCGATTCAGGAGCGACCAACCATTTAGTGTATTCTTGGTTAGTATTCAAAAGTTTAAATTATAATAATAACACAATAGGCAAAATTAAGTTTGCAAATAGCAACAATTTGGCAGAATTAAAAAAGAAGGGAGAAGGTATTCTCGTTGATAGAAATAATAATAATGACCTGAAATTAAATAACGTGATTTTCTCTGAATCCCTGTCAGAAAGTTCATTCTCTTTAATAAAATTTGTAGATCTAGGATTGGCCACATATCTTGATGACAATAAAATCGACATATTTGATCCGAATGATTCATTTATCACAGGAGTGTATCAACAGTTATATTGGCTTGTTGAGTTAAATGTTTAAAACAAAAATAAAAATAAGGTTGACAGAAAATTTGCGTACTTGGTGATAAATGACTTACGTGAACCTTGGTATGATACATGAAGCAAAGCTGCAACAGAAGACGGCAAATATAACAGTAACACCGTTAAAAATGTCTAGCAAGAGGAACCTACTAAGAATTTAAATATTCCTAATACCATAGAAAGATTGAATTTAATTCTGAATAACAAACGCATAATTTTTTGAAAATTTACAAACCACGATAAATTCTCAACTTTTGAGTTGTTTTTCAGTTAATCAATAAATAGTGATTGTTTTTTAGCAAATCAATCATGAGTTTTGATTTTAAATAATTTTTTTCCTAACAAGTCAACAAAATCGTGAGAATTCAAAGTTTCTGCAGCAATAGTACATCTGTCTGTTTAAAACCATGATTTATATTTGATTTCAAAAATTTATGTTCTTTAAAACATTTAAGAAGATGTGGACGTAACGTTGACATATTAGGAAAATCTAGATATTCTGCACCTAAAAAACATTTTTCATAGAGTTACTGCACACTACTGCTTTAATACAGTCGTGGTGGTTTTTAAAGGACAGTTTAGTATTCTGTGGCCAATTTTCCTGATCTATAGCTTCAAAAATAAGTTTTAAATTTTTATGATGTACACATACGCATACATTATGTATCATTAGTTCCAGCTAGAACGCAGTGTGATAGTCTTAACTGTGAAAATTTAGTTTACCCTACTTTATAATCACTATGCTCTTTTTGAATTAAGCAATACATTTCATTATTATTTTCAAGCACTAATAATTTTTAAACATGTTTTCGTTTACGAAATCTTTCATACCTGACATTAATGGACTTGTATCGTCCTTCCATAAAAATTATTAACTGAAACTATTGGTTCTTCTGAAAGAGAATTGCCTTTTTTTAGGTGGTATTAAAAGAAAGCCGCTTACTTCTTCTAATATTCTCAATGCTTGAGGTTTCCTTTCACTGCAACCAAACTCCTCCAATAATTCATTACGACTCCAAAAATAAGGAGCAAGAGTGAACAGCTGTATTTTCTCTTGCTTCTCTGTAGACTCTGAAAACCTTTTTTGATTTTTTTTTTGAGAAATACAACTGCTGCTTTGTTATAATCATTTCCACATTTGAATTCTAATTTTTTCCCAGTATCACCACCTAAATTAGATTTCCGCTCATAAATTAAACGACAAAAATTCGCGCAGATTTTCGAATTTTCCGAGACAGATTATTAAATTTTTCTCATTGAGTTTGGGAATCAAAACAAATCTTTAGAAGAGAAGTGATTGATAAGTTTTGAAGCATTAATACATCCCTTAGCCATCGTGAATACGCGATTGCCATAGTCGCTTAAGGTTTTAGATTGACTTTTTCAGAACAATCAAGTATTAGTGTCTTCGTACAATGGCATACTCAAAGAATCATGTTTTAAAAATTAAGTATGAGTTCATAATTTTGGCAAATAAAGCATCTACAGCAAGTTGAATAAATAAAAGTATGCAAAGCAATCATGTTGAATTTATAACTGAAATACGCTGTATATTCAGATGGTTTTTTAATTTAACTAAAAATCGTATAAAAAATTATATTTTTATTGTACAATACTTCATTTAGTAGTAAAGTTATAAGCATGCATTATTGTTAAATAAATGATTAAATGTTATAAAACTAATAATATTAGTTAACTTGAGCGGAGTGTAGTGCAGTGCCGCGCTGGCCCTTGGCGTCTGTTTGGGTGGCTGAGCATATATTCTTTGGTATCGTTTTACTCTAATTTCTCAGTAAAAGCATACTGGGCAAAAAGGCGTTCTCAATGTAAAGAAACCTCAGCTTTCCGTCTAGCCTATAAAAAAAATATAAAAAATGTTTTTTTTTTAGTATAGTATGTTTTGTGTTTTTTTCAGTAAAAATAAAATTTTTTTAAAAAACTTACTACATCATCGGAAAGCTGATTAAAAAATACAACAAAAATTCTGTTTGTAACATTTTTTTAGGATAGGAATAAGGCGAGAAAATAAGCTGAAAACAGTATTTTTTAGCGCTCGCGCGGCAAGCCTGGGACGTTTTGTGTAAAACGCCTCATTATACGTAAGGTTATAAGATTGTAAAAGTTACAAAACAAAACTTTTTTTTTTAAACCTTTGCCAAAATACGTGCGTTAACGTTAAATGAGAGTTGCACGACTAAGATTTTTTACTGTGTTAAGAGTTGTACTAGTTAACTCATATTCATGTATTTAAAATTTATTACTTTGTTATTTTTCAGGTGATGAAAAATACAGTTACGGTTATAGATTATGCTGTCTATATACCAAATAAGAAGGACGTAATAAAAAAGTTACATAAAAGAATTACAAAAACGTTAATAAATTTAAATCACGCTGTAACGAAATGACGTTTTTTTAAATACGTTTTATGAGTGTATACATTTTTCAGTAATTTTTGATGTCAAACATCTATAGGCACCCGTGAGCATGGTGAGTAAACATGAGTGATACGTGGTGACCGTAACGAAAAAACGTTATAAAAAATACATAGATATTCATTGCATACATAGTATGATGTACAGAAGAAGTGTGCAAATGAGAGAGTCAAAGGAATGGAAGAACAGGGCCGGAGAATTCCCCATTCACTCTCTTACTATTCGCACATACAGCAGGTATAGTTATAGTTTATAGAAGTATAATGCCTACACATACACATGTACATGCGTAGTCAGACACATACACACGTAGTCAGAGAAAACAAAGTTCGTGTGTCAAGTGGCTAAAGATGTTTCATCATTGTTCCTAAACCTCTGTACCTAATACAATATTAATATATCTCAAATGTACTTAGCGTCACTTGGTTCAGTGTGTGCGTGTTTGTTGATGTAAAATATCTATAGGCGCGCGTGAACATGGTGAGTAAACGTTAGTGATAAGTGGTGACTATAACGGAAAAGCGTTACGAAAAATATATAGATATACATTGCATACATAATATGCCGTACAGGAGAGTGTGCAAATGAGAGAGTAAAAGGAATCGAAGAACACAGCCGATCTCCGGTTAAACTCGGGTCGGTTCTGCTTGGCTCAGCTCTCTTTTATGTGCCTACCGCCACCCCTCTCTCGTTTCAGTGTAAATAAAATTCTCAAATTATACTGACTCCAAGAATCGAGCTACATCTTTAGGACTGGTAGTCGGGAACCTTAACGATTGTGCCACGCAGCACGCCAATCTACATTATGTCCTTAGTACTAATGGATACCAATTGAAAAACTTCTGAATTACAAAATTGAACGATAATTAGGCGCTCATTATATTGTATGTAATTCAGCCCATATAGTCCGTCATCATCCGCCAGTATTTTTTTTCTGTCTGGTCCTGCGTTTTTTGGTACGATCCACATGTTCGAGCTGTATGGCGATTCTGAAGGCTCTATTATGCCATGTTTGAGTAATTTTTTTATTTAAAATTTTATTCCCTTTTTTTCAGCTGGCATAGTTCAAATGCTCATTCTTGAAGCCGTTCCATCTAGAAACCTAATTATTTTTGTAATTTTTATCATAGGATCTATTATTATCGATTCTAATAGGGGCTATGACCCCCTTTCTTATCAGTACTATCAATTCTTTTAGCTTTATATTTATCATAATTATCGATTCTTTAATTATTCTTAGTATAATTATTCCTTTTATCAGCGCCTCTATTATATTGCCTTTGTTATTCGCCAATACTTTTATAGTCATTAACCCTTCAGCGCTTATTGTTATCATGACTATTACTTTCATTGTAATCTTGCCTTTTATTGATTTCTTCCTTTATTTACTTAGGCAGTTTCAGGCTTTTTATAAATTCGTTTTCAGCGTATTACAATAATTGTTTGCACCCATTAAAAGAATGTGTACTAAATTACCGGCAATATAAGAACAATACTTGTCTGTACGGGCATCACTTCGTTTATCTGTATCCACTTTCCCTATAGGTGGTTTGCAATTGACGAGGTTTACTTTAACACTTCATTGTCTTCTAAAGTTGTTCACATTATATTTTCTTCCCTGATTGCTTATCGTTTCCCTACGCAGACTCAATTCGTTGTCTATAGGGATAGCTGCCTGAATGTCTTCCTTTAATTTTTTTGACTTACAGCCCGCTACGTTCCTACTGTTAGAAGAACTTAAGCCATAAATAAAGTTTCTTAACGCCTCTTTGTCTGACTTCATTTTCGTCACATCTTTGTCAGTCTGCAAGATATAGGGTAGCGTCTCGTGTGAATGATAATGCCATTATAAAGCCGTAGGATGCATTTGAAATAATCCATTGTTTTCTGTTGAGACAGTAAGTATTTGATATCTTCTGTATTATCTAATCTTTTGGAAAGGGACAACAAAACTTTGTCTGTAGAATAAAGTAAGGATGAACTTGTGCCAAGCTGGTCTGCTGCCCTCTTAACTTGCTTCCTGAAATTTCGATAAAATATTTTTTGTATCAATAGGGACTATTGATTTTATCACCTTAAAGAGGCTCCCTCGTGATGGTTTCCGAACCCAGACCAGACGAAATTAAAATGTGTTGTATCCTACGGTATAATTATATAGCTTACCCTGCGAAATTTCGAGATATTATTAATTTAATACAGTGCTTTCTAACACGTATTCTTATGGTGGAGCTCACTCACGTGATGAAAATAACTTAACAACTCTAATAAACCAACGTTTTCTGTAATAAGAATGCACACGTTTTGTAGAAAAAAGCCTCCTCTTTCAAATGACGCCTAGCAAAGTAAGTGTTACCCTGGAAAATTTTAAGATATTCTATTAAAAACTGATCAAGTTATTCTATTTCCATTGGCTTAGTCTGTGTTCTCTTGCGCCAGTGATGCCAACTAGACCTGAGTTTGAGAGTAAACTCGAGACCCATGACGTGGGTAGGCATTCCTGCATGAGGGAGCCTCCTTAATCATTTTTGGGGTGTTGAATATAGATAAACCGTTAAAAATTTGACCACGGAGTCAACGTTATCTGAGTAATCTGAGTAATCTTTAGTTTATTTATTGTTATTATTGTTTTTTTTTATCATATGTTACTCCCTTCGTGAAATAACCCCAAGAGATAATAAGTATGTATATTTTGGTAAAATAGAAAGATTATTACGAACTTTGAGGCAAGGAACAAAATGATAAGCGTCAGTATAACACCAGTCATTATCTTTCTGATGGATTCTTTTGAGAGTGGTTGTTGATTGTAGTTCTTTCTTACTCGCCAGAGAACACAGATGATCGCCTTAGTTCTTCTATACCTGTTGTTACACTGCACTATGTGTGCTTTCCGATAGTCGCTCGAAAATTCTGAAATATCACCAGTAAAAGTAAAAAAAAAACTAAGCACTCCGGGAGTGCAGGCAGAAGTGAGAACTTGAACTTATGGTGCGTTGGGCACTTTTTTGGGTGAGCATTTTTAGGGCGCTCGCGACATGAGAAATTGTACATAAAAAATCAAGTTTATCAAAGCAATGTGGGCACTTTTTTAATGGACATGAAGTATAATAATATATAAACTGTATTCGAAGGAAGTGGTTTTATTTAAATGAATAAATATTAGTAAATAGTAAATACAAAATTAATCAATTTTTTAACACAATACCATAGCAGCAACACAAGTCGAATGAAATTTTTAAATAAAAAAATTTTCCGTTTAATATTCATTTATAAAATAAATATAAAAAACTCTCAATCTCGTCTGTCGTGAGGGCACGAACGAATGCCCATGCAAAGACTGCGTATCAGCGTTGGTCTGAGCATTATTCCACGATCACAGTTCATGCTTGATCGCACATAGCGCCGCTGACTGGATCCCACCGAGAACTACTTCGCGCGAGAATTCGAATTCAAAATCGTATGATTTTTTCAACAGACAGTAGGCACGGAAATTTAAATTCGAAAGAATTCTTGGTATACTATTTATGTATGTAATCATACAACATTATCCAATATTTTTAGGCATTAATTAGCCAATACATACAAAGATTTCTTTCGAATTTGAATTTCTGTGCCTACTATCTGCTGAAAAAATCATACGATTTTGAATTTGAATTCTCGCGCCAAGTAGTTTGCGGTGAGATCCAGGCAGCAGCGCTATGTATGATCAAGCATGAACTGTGATCGTGGAATGATGCTCAGACCAACGCTGCTGCGTATAGCATGCAGCGCTCTCGCATACCTATACACTCTGAGTATACATATAGGTATGTAATCTCGTCTGTCGCGAGAGCACTAACAAATGCCCATGCAAAGAGCGCGTATAGTATACATATATTATAAGAATACACGCGGAGTGTATCTGTGTGAAATCTCATCTGTCGCGAGAACGGCTGAAAATGCTCACCCACAAAAGTGCCCAACGCGCCATAAGAAATTTTCACTTAAAAAAAAAATTTATTTTTGTGAGCAAGCGTGCCCCATATATAGCACTAAAACTGCTACGTAGGATTCTGATGGCTCGGGGTGCTTAATAACAATGAGATAGTTAAACTTAATTGATCACTTTATTGCCTTACTTCGTGACGGAAGGCGCTTGGCAGTCTTAAGTCACTTATTAAGTCACTTATATAAGAAGAAAAAAAGCTCTTGGACAGTCAGTGCTTGAATATCCAAGTATAAGGTTATGCTGCTAAGAAATCATACGGCAGACAGTATAATTATGAATATAAATTCACTTTATATAAAAGGATGCTATAAACTAAGGTGGTACAATTATTGTTGAAATAAAAACACTTACGATAATTTAGTATTATCTCATATAATGTTATAATATTTCATAAATAATTCTTTATAAACAATATGTTACGGCACAATACAGTATAAGCAACATGTATGCTGGTCAGTGCAAGACTTAGAGGTTCCATCGAATTTTCCGATGATTTCCAATTGCTTACGCTAGTTGCATCTCTAACGTCTTGGTCACATTTATCACATACACTTACACATTCTTATTCTGAGTCTATATTTTATACTTACAGTATAATTGTATCGAAAACATTTTTAAAAAACCATTTTGTCATACCACTTTCTCCAATGGGTTAGTATTACATGTCAGCAAATGGCCCTTCAGAACGTTCATCACACATATATTTTTTTTTGACAAACATCAAGCGTTTATTTAAAAAAGCATAAAAAATATTTAAAAAAAATTGTAGATCGATGTACTCTACCCTTTTTTTAAACGTTTCATTAAAAAAAAAAAAAAAACACAGAGAAACATGTAACCTTATGGAAAAATCTCGTAAAATTGTATTTATACGATCTGTAGAAATCTCTCAAATTTTTTTTTTTTTACTGAAGATTACTTTTAGATAAGCCTATCAAATTTTCTAATAGATTCACAAATTGTATTTTTAATAACACATGAAACAAGTGGTCAAGCATTTTTAAAAGTGTGTCTGTAAGTACATTTACATGAAAAAATAGTTGCCAGGGTTATTGCAAATATTTGCACTACTTTCACCTTTCCAAACTTTTTTCCTGCTAACTGTGATTAACGTTCTTAGGTCAAAAAATTATCTTGTTTCCGAATGGAAAAAATGTAAATGAATTAAACTCAATAAAAATCATTTAATACATTTTGTGACGTGGCGAATTGGATATACATTGGTATACGTCACGGAATCCTTGTCACCGACAATAAATGGTGAGAGTCTCATAGGTAGCTCTTTCTCTCCTGCATGTGGCTTGCTGTAGCGGACGAAATTCCAGTATCAGGCCCGTATGCCGTAGCATTAAGAGTGACTATAGAGCTCGGTCTGACTCTCCTTCCGTCGCCCTATACCCATCTCCGTACCTTAGAGATGTGTGTGTGCATTACTAAAGGAAAGAATATGCGAATGGCAGCTATCGGTGTGTTGGTGTTCCGGGAGCAGGAATGTAGTAGAGGTGGCCTATGTGTGGTGCTTTGTTGGCTGATAGTGTGTGGTGGGCCGCAAAGCATACGGTGCGCCTGCGCGGCGAGATAAGGACAGACACTTGAGCTCGTTGCGAGGATAGCACCGGAGCAGCTCGGCACGGCATCAGCAGACTCTCGCCTGCCGAATTGCCGTAACTTTGCGAAGCCGAGACCTCAGCACCACACACACACACACACGAACCAGCCCTCACACGGTCATCCAGGTTCCCCGGTGCCCTCGACGCTCGTAGCATCGCCAGGAGCATCGCTAAGTTCTCTACTGGAGCAGTAACCCGGTAGGTGCACGTATACAGTATTGATGTTGTGTGTTGCGTGCGTTTAAGTAGTCGTCCCTCATTACCCTTCCCTTGTGCCACATTATAGAGTCAGCCCGAATCCCCTATTGCGAGTTACTAGGTGAACTACACCCCGGTTTACAAATTTGTGGCAACAGCAAGCCACAACACAGGAATTGTCGCCGTTGTGGTGTGCCGTGCAATAAGTGTAACATCAATGAAAGTTAATATTCAATCTTAATAAACAAGCATTTAGCTACTAAGTACGTCTTGTTGTCGTGTCTTGGCTTGGGCAGCGCCGAGTGCAGCTGTGACAGTGTCGTGCCCCAGTGTCCGGTTAGTGAGTGTTCACGATAAAAAAAAAGCTATTCAATCACGATTGCTGCACGGCACTACTCATTGCTGCACGCAGTATTGCACAATACCGGTGATACCCAGCCCTTCTCGAATCCCCTTTAACAAAAGTTGCATAGCATAGAGTACACAAAAATATTACAGATAAAGTTTCAAACTCAAACACACGTTAGTTGTTATCTCCGGCTAACGTGTTACAATTTACATAATGCAAAAAAAAGTTTTGAAAAATTTTACTTAAGGAGGTTTGGGAGTATCATTCAGAGAGGCGAGGAACGGGGAGTCCCCCCTGCCCGCGCAGATGTACCCCCTTTACCGCGCACCTCCTCTTGCACTCTACAAACTTGAAACTATACGACTTTAATTGATTATATTTTTGAAAAATGCCTGGCAAGGCTTGATTTTTTTTGTCGAGCATCTTCTTTTTATACCAAGTTATCTATGAAAACGTTTTTTTTTATTCCAACACATTTAGAATATACCTTAATTTTAATTAAAAGGCAAACCTAACCTTGTTCTCTCATAAGAAACCGTGTTAAACTGTCAATATTTCATAATTTTTTTCTCGAAAATTTCCCCTGGTGAAAAATCTGAAAAAATTCATGTGCACTCTTAACATGCTCAAATAAACATACATTTTTTTTGGCACATTTCTCCATTTTTAACTTTTCTCCCAAACCTCCTTAAAAAAAATGATAAATTGTATGACCAAATATTCATTTATTTGTTGCAAAAGTAAAAAATTAATAACAAATAAATTATAAAGACACATAGGAAAGCTTCAGTGCTAAAATTTACTCATAACTATGTTTGAAAAAAAATTATTTTACTAAAAAAATTAGTTTATTGAATAAACAATTCATTTATGGATTAAATAAAATTTACTAATGAACAGTAAATTTATATTTACATCGAGGTCAGAGTTATAAGATCATTGACTAACTCTCATGGATAACGTGCCTACGAAGTATAACTTGTAAAAGTTGTATTGACCAAGAATTAAAGACTTTCTGAGCAAAATTTCGTAGGAGTAAAACATTTTACCAACTGACCCACCAAAAATTGTGTGTATATATAGTTGAATGTAATATTGAAGCTGTAAGAAGTGCGCGGAGCTCAAGTTAAAGTTAAGGTGAGGGCGTTCCTTGACTTCTTGTCAGGGAGAGAGAGAGAGAGGGAGAGAGAGAGAGAAAGTAAATTCGTGCACAAGTGTGCGTGAAATTTCTTGGATATACAGAAACACTTGTCCTTAATAGCTATTGTTGTAAGAACAACCTTCTAGTATTTGGTTTTGAAGTTTTTCTAAGTCACCTAACCTTATTTACATTTCTTGCAAAGTATGCCCTTATATACTGTATGATATGTTACAATCATTAATTTTTTAATTTGTATAAATTAGTATTAGCCGTCATAGGCACTAAATCAATGTTCTTAGGAATGCAAAGAATTTTTTTGGTTTCAAACTTACGAGCTATCGATGTTTATTGAAGTTTTATTGGTAGTTTTTGTACACTATAAATTTTGATGTGCAAAATACGTGTTATTACGTAAGATTGTATGCTAATCACTTAAAATTTGAAACATCAAAAATTTCGTTTGCATGTACTCTAAGTCCACAAAATTTTAACTCATACATTTTTGGATGAACATCAATATATGCTTACGACTTTATCGATATCTTGTAGGTCAGTCAATATACAACAGTATGACATTAAATATTGTAAACATTGATAATGACCCTTATTTTATGATAACTGTAGTACAACTATCATAATACGAAGCAGCTTGCATCTTGTAAAAACAAGTAGACTTTGTCTTTTTTTAGTACAATTCTTGGTATAAATGTTATTCTATTAATTTTACTTATTTTAAATGAACATAAAAATGCTATTTTCTTAAAAATAAATGATATCCTTATACTATTTAGTTTTTAGCAAACAATAGAGGTTGGATAAATTTGTTAGGTTACATTGAATTTTTCAAAAATTTCGGAAGTCTTCAAACAGTAGCGATAGATAGTATTCTTTTAAATGAAATGTTAACCTTTGCAAAACTATAAAATCAACATCTGAAAAGGGTCAAGTTTTTCTTATCACACTTAGTATTATACTTCTTAGTAATTGTTTATGAATAAAATTAAGCTGAATAATATTTGCTTCGAATTAGTACTGCGTGTATACTTTACATACAATAGGTCGATGTGATGCTATAACGATTCACTACATAACAAGGCGTTAATCTAGTCAATATGGTTTTTGAATGTAGTATTGATGAAAAGTTAAAATATATTAGTTTTATTTTGTTTATGTAAAAGTACCTAATAGTATGATACAAGAAAATCATAAAAAAATTTTGCTAAGCAAAAAATTAACCTTTTCCAGATTTTAATTTTAGAACTTTGATTTTACTGCACTACAAATAAGTTCTTATTTCTATATAGATCTCTTTACGCGTACCATGATTAAACAGTCAGCAATTCCATGGATTAGCGACTTAGTCAGTTGGGATGTCAATCCTGATGATTTTTGGAATAATCTAGCTGATGTTAGATACTTACTAAAAAATAATGAGCCTTTAAGTGATAAATACAAGGGACTCATATTGAATGTTCCAGGCCACCTTCTTGAATCTTGGTTAACAGTAAATGTCAATACAATACGTAATCATGGGAATCAATCAAATATTAATCTTAATTTTAAAGAAAACCTTCAGTCCAAGAGTCTTATTTCACCAATTTTGTCATACCTGAAACGTCCGCTTTCCACTTCTCCAAATACTTTCTTCATGCATGGCAGTTCAATTGACATACTAAAAACTTCTAAAAGCTTGAATTTAAGCATTAATAAGCACCTAAACTGTGAAGAAGGCCAACAGCTAAATACTACAAAAACAAAAAAATGGAATTATTTTGGCTCACAATTAGTATTAAAAAGGTAATTTCACGTAATTTTATTGTAAGTCTATAGTTCAATCTCCATGAAAATAATTTATTTTTTTTGATAGGTGCCAGGACAAACGACCACCAAATTTAAAACTTAGGAATCCTAGTGACGACTCAAATGCTAATTTAAGTTTCACTCCACAGTTTAGTCCAACAAAAACACCTAATTTTCCAAAGAATATCAATGAAGACGATGTTTTTAATCAATTTACTCCAACTCCGCCAAAATATACAACACCTCCCTGTGGAATAATTTTAAAAGAAACAGCTAAAAAATTAAGGCTTGTACTAAACAAATTTGGACTACAAAGACTTACACCTTTACTTATTAAGCAAGAAGTATCAGTCGACTCAATATTACATATATCTGCATGTTGTTAATGTACATGTATTAATTTTGATTATTGAAATACATTTATTTTTAGGTGGATTTAAACTTGTTGAAAACTTTAACAGATAATGATATGATAGAACTAGGGATCAGCAATATGTCAGAACGTCTGCTTTTATTAACAGTTGTTGAAAAATTAAAAAAAAGCGCTTAAATAAATGCAGTTTTATAATTTATTATCATTGATGCTCAAAAATTATACTTATTTTTTATTTAAAAACTGATTGGACACATATTTTTCAGGTGCATACTTTAAAATTAATGAGAGAAGAATATAATGAATGTGCTAACTGTATACTTACTAAAATTTTGTTTTAAGACTTGCTTTTTTCTTATACTAAAGAGGCTGTTTCATGTAACACTTAAGTTGATGCGTTGAAACGAAATTTTTTTTCATAAATGTGGTAAAGACGTTAATATTCGAATTTTGAAATGCATATAAGAGTATAGGATCACCTTAAGCTTTCATCAATTATTTTTCTTCAATAATAAAGGTATTTTTCAAAACTATTACTATTAAACTACTGTCTATTTAGAGTAGCAAATATACTTCTGTTACCTAATTTTTCGCAGTTGAAATAGTTGTTATAAACCAAAGGTTTATTTTTTTAAAATAATTTACTGTTTCAGCCATTAAAATAATTCTAATGATAATTTTGAAATAACAAAGAATTTTATACAATACTAAAATTTCTTTTCTAATTCTAACAAAATGTTATGGTAACAGGAAAGCTATAATGCTATCTTTATTACTATCGTACATTTAAATTGGTCCATTCTTAACCATTTGATGTACACTTTACTGTCAAAGAGTACATGATATTTAATCAAATAATCTTGAGTGATGAGAGTTGTATTAGGATGTTTTTTTACATGTAGCTTCATCCATCCAACTGCGATAGGAAATCTTGTCTTATTTATCTTAATTTTATTGTTATTTAAATTCATTGATAAATTTCCAAACTTGTTCTTTTCGTCTCTTTTTCAAAGCCCGTACACTAAATGTAGAAAACTTTTCTAATTTTCATGAACTATTTATAAGTATTGGTTGTTAGAAGTATTTTCATTATTATTATTATTCGTCGAAATTGGGATGGTGCGATTCAAATCATCATTGTCATCATTATAATTATCATTTTGACTCACAGACTCAAATATCGTATCTTTATTATCACTGTATTTTTTTTTTTATTGTTTGATAGGCAACTTTGTTACAGGAGCATTATCGAAATAATCTTTAATCGCGGAGTGACCCCTGTTGCACCTCTTCTTTGTTTGTGTTACGATTTCCTAAGGAAAATTGTTAATTGGTTTGAAGTCTCACTGAGTACTATTTCAACCTCATCTTTTCCAAATTTTAAGAATCTATATTCTTTTTACGGCTTGTCTTGCCTTCACTAGCCGATGAAAAACGTCTTTTTCTCTTTCGTACATGTTGACGTTTGAAGTCTCAGAGAAGACTGATTAAGTCGCACTATGTACGTCCTATATTGATAGCAAAGCTATCGAGACCCTAAAATATTGACTATCATTTTAACAACTTACAAATATATCTTTAAAGTGACTTTAGGATATATTGGAATTGACGTGGTCATCATTCACATATTTTAAATTGAAATTATTTTGACTAAATAGAGCTAGAAAATTAATGTTACTTCTCGCAAGGTACTTCGGCATTTTTGCATATGACTGACAGAGATAAAAGCAATCAATTTTTTTATGTCATCCTGTGCAGTAGCAAGCTTTCACATTATCCTGTTTTTCACATGCCGTATCATAAAACTAAACTGTAAAAATTATAATAGAGTTTTGTGGAGTATTGTCTGGAGACACTACCGCTTCATGTTTACTAAAAGAAAAGTATGACACACTATCTATAGGCTCCAAAAGCTTTTTTAAGAACTTATGTTTTGGTTGGTTAAGAGACTTTGAATACAGATGAATATCTTTTACTCATAGTTTATTAGGATGTATGATATTATAATGAGTAATAATAAATTGTTTATGTTATTAGAATCAGACGACTCATATAAAACAGTTCAAATACTGTTCAGCACTAAGTTACTATGTTCAATGGAGCGCTTTTCCTATTTTACCACAGCATTAAAGTAATGAACCTTTAATTTTATGGATTGTTCTTTAAATATTATGTCTGCACTGTATGACAGCTTGAGTATGACTATTGTCTAGTTTATAACTACACTGCTTACATACTCTCATTTTAGTCGTTGAACTTCACATAACAGGCTATCAGTACTGTGATCCAGGTACTAAACTTGTGAAACATTTTGCCAGAAATAATCCCTGAATAACTCCACTAGATAAAGTATGCAAAAAAAAACGATAAATCTTATTCTCGAAATCAAGAAAACGTTGAGACTAGAAATTTGACAAATAGACTCTTAGCCAAGAAAGCTTGACAAAGAGTCAACGCTGCACATTCAAGTATTAGGGAAAAAGCAGCTGCTCTCACTCTTTCAAGTAATTTGAAGCTTAAAAGTAAATAAAGTATGGGTTTGAAAAATAAAGAGAGACCATGCTCTGCCTCAATTACAGTTATTAAGGCCGCATCATGGAAAATGAATACTTGAAGCAAAGATGCATACAACGTTATTAATTTAGCTTTTAACGAGGCACGTGATGCAGTTAAGAAAGCAGGTAGTAAGAAAAGTGTAAAAATACTACGTATCTTATTTTTTCCTGCTTAAATAAGCACTTTTATCTCTAACCTTTATTTTTGGGCTTGAGTAGAAAGTTGAAAGTGATTGGGCAGTGAATAGAAAATGTGGTGAAAATATTACTTACTCTAACAGCTTAGGTGATCTGCAGCCATCTTAAGATTTGATGCTTTACTTAGAAGTTGACAAGGTTAAATGTAACTATCAAGAATATCAAGACTTTAGTTCTTTTAGTTGTGGTCATTTGTGCTTGTAATTCTTGTCAAGGAGACTGCCAACAAATACACAAAGTAGTGTGAGATTTAAAAATTCTTTATTCGTTCTATGGCAGTCATAAAAAAAAAATGATAATAAGTCTGTGTGATACTCCTGGATTAGAAGCATTGTTTTTTTTACCTTATAAAAAATCTTTAAAACATAACTATGTTTTTGGTTTAGCAGAACTCATATTTCTTCAGCAAAAATTCATATCTATACCTTTCAAACTTGAGAGATCTATGAAGATCCACTTTTCCCACAACATCAAAACATATGTGGGCAGTCAAAAAGTCTAGTCAGTTAAAAAGAACTACGCTTTTAAGCTTTTCAGGGAAGCCAAAAGATTGAAAGCAGGATTAATGCAAGCATTTTTGATTACTGCAACATAAAACATATAAAACTCTATTAAAATTCATAACATCATCCTTACGAAGATCTCAATCTCGATATGAAAAAATTTTGAATTTGAATTTTACAATTTTTCTGTCAACATATCAGCCTATTGCCTAATTCTCTACGATTGCATTGTTCAATACAGTCCAATGAGTGAATATGTCAATAAATTTATGTGAAATGGAGGTGGAGTCCTTGGAGGGTTGCACTTGCACTACTAAGAAGTTTTTTTATTATAAATAATAAAAATAAATTATCTCTTTTGTCAGAAAATGCCTTAGAAAAAGAGCTTAACTCTCTTTTAGTTAAAAATGATATCTTAAATATTTCCCGTTGCGGACAATAAATAACGTTAAAAAAGCACGGATAGTTAGAAGCTTTACTGTTTTGTTGGTGTAAATAATAATTAATTAAATTATCAGGCAAGAAAGCACTTGGTATGAATAATAAACTTTTTTGAGTTATAAATAATAGATAAATGAATGCTAGGGCAAGCAAGCACCCTAGATGAAAAGCTTAGCTCTTCTTAACGAATAAATCATAACTAACTTTTTTTTTTTTGAAAAAAAAGTGCATGCAATTAGTAGCTTAACTGTTTTTTAGTTAATATGTGAATTCTTGTCATAGCTATATCAACTTTTTTTCATTAAAAATAACGAATAAGTTTATTCATAGTCAAGCAAGGGACACGGCACTCTTACTGCAAGTGCGTTTAATAATTTAACAAAATAAAATTCCAAGCAGCTTGTCCCCAATGACCTGTCGAGCATGTTGCTGGCGTGTTAACTTGATTAATAAAATAAAATCCCGAGCAGCTTATTCTCAGTGAACCGGCGTGCTTACTGCCAGGGAATATGAAATTTAGCGAGAGAATTGCTGCCCTGTTGGCTGCGTCTATTTTGACGAAGTCAACCAATTTATTTACTATAAGTTTATGAGGGATCAAACACAAAAGAAGCCTACTCAATTGACGAAAGATAAAATAAAATCCACACAAAAAACAACAATTTTTATAAATTCATCTGAACGTAGGATAGGAATGAACTGAGTACAATAAATGAAAAATGCGCTGATTATAAGCCACGAACGAAGATATACTTTGTAGTTCAAGGGAAAAACTCTGAAGAGAAGAACCCAAGAGAAGAAAAATTTACGACAATACAAACGACTGAAGTTGAACTATAATTTCGAAATAAAACGTCCTGGAAAGAAGAGTGTGCACGTATGTATGTGTGTAGAAAACGTATACGTGCGCGTCCGCACGTGTCTCAAAAAACTCACAAATCAACAAACGTCACACCGTCCATGAAGTGGAATTTGCCGTACTTTACTTGCAGCACGCCGAGCTCCTCGAAGATGATGCAGATGACGATGATAATTAAGTGAAGGAAAGGGTGAAAGAAATTAACCCTGAAAATGTGACACCCGGATGCCCGTGTGCGTGATGATGATGAAAAAAGATGGAGAAGCCAATATCACGATTATATAATAACCAACTATGCCAGATACTCGAGATCGCAGTTGGCAGTTGTAGATCACTCTGTATAGACAGATAGTTCGGCACTGACCCGGGGCGCCCACCCAAAATAGTAGCAAGACCCCCCTTCCCTTTTAATTCTTCCACCCACTACAGTCGTCAGGATCCGTCAATTCCTTACACCTTACGTGCAAAGCCATGAAAGAGAGAGAGACTAAACATGCTGCCCCCGTTGCGAGAGAAGACGAGCAAATTGAAAAAATCGTGTGGGTAGCATGTTCGAAAACGTGCTTACTGTGCGAATCGTACGATGATATGAGAGTGTAGCGGTGTGAAAATGTGCTTAGAATTCGAGAGCTATTACATAAATCATTTTGATACAACAAGATAGACAATGTGATCGAAAACTTAATCTTTTTGTCACGGTAATATCGGTAGTGGACATAGCGATGTGATGTTGCGTTTGAAGTTCTTTTACGCTGTTTAAACAGTGACGACTCGTACGATGCCATCAGCGCCTGGGTGGATCTTGACGACGACCCCCAGCCACCATCGCATGCAGGGTTGATTTATATCGATGAGGACGACGACGGAATTGATACCAATCTCGTGATTGGACTTGCACCACTTTTTTCGACGTTGAAGTTCGTGTAAATATTCCAGGTGCCATCGCTTCCAAAAATATTTTCGTGCTCTTTTGATGAAATGCCATGATGATGATCGGTTACCTGGAACACAAGAAAGGTCAGCTTCCGGCAGAAAATTCAGCGGTCTTCCAATTAATAAGTGTGCCAGCGTGATGGCCGCTATGTCATTAGGATCATTTGATATACTTTAAAGTGGTCTGGAATTGAGAATGGCCTTGATTTTGATAAAGAAGGTATCAAGTACTTCAAAGATTAAGAGTTGTTCGCCGATCACCCACTTAAGATGGTGCTCAAACGATTTGCCAGATGATGTTTCTCTGGACTATAAAATGATCAACATCGTCACGAAACCGTTCGGAGTTGAACAGAGCGTACATCTCTTTTAATTCGTTACTTGCTTTGACAAAATTCGAGCCGTTGTCCAAAAACACGTGTTTGGAAATGCCGCGTAAGTCGCAAAAACACTTAAACGTGCCTAAAAATCCTTCGGGGGTTAAATCTTTCACTATTTCAATATGCACTGCTTTCGATGCCACACATACAAACACACAACCATAAACCTTAACGCGATTACGATTCCACAGCTTCTTCTCTTTGATGTACATCAGCTCAAAAAAATCTATCCCCACGAGATTATACGCACCTGACTCGGTAACGCGTGCTGATGGCAAATCTCCCATTTTACTATGAATCAGATTGGAGCGATGGCGTACGCATTTTACGCATTTTCGTACGATTTTTCGAACTTGTTGTTTTCCATCGAGCAACCGAAAACGCCCACTAGCACGCCCACTCCAAGTCATGCGCTCGGCTTCGTATTCTTCGAGTCACGATGGAGAGATGTGTGATACCACTCACCGCATGTTTTACAAGACCCCGCCCTGCAATTCCCTGAGTAAACTCCTACGCAGTTTTGGCACAATTTATTTAGTTAAATGAATTTGCGTCGCTCCTCGACGCTTAGCTTATTATACTCCATGCAAGAGTAAATGTGGTGTGCCTCTCCGCAGCGTGAACATTTAAACGCATTTGTACTAGCAACTATCGCGCGTGCCTGTCCAGTGTTCTTCGCTTTTTTCGCAGCTGTCTCGAATTCTCGGTCCCCTTGACGCTTAGCTCCTTTTTCCTGATTTACCCGCCTGATTTCGTCCTCCATTGTAGACAAATGGAAAGTCGTCATGTAAATGAATTTGAAAAATTGGTCAAGCGATGGAAGTACATTTAAATCTGACGACTCTTCCTATTTGTGTCTGATGGGGATTAGAATGGCCTGGTCCAAAAATCGCACGATCATTGATTCATCTGGTTTCATGCCTAGCGAATGCAAAATATTTAGATGTTGGCAAGTATTATCGATTAATCTTAGCAACGCCTGAGCGTTGGCAACCTGTAATAGTTTGATGATGACGTTCATCAGAGTATCTAAATGCTTTGATGTGAGAACCTTTTTTGATGTTATATGAATTGACAAGAACTTTCCACGCATTTTTGTGATTTTCTGCGGTCGCGTCGAAAATTGAAATCTTGTTTAGAGCCTCTCCCTGTAACGCGTTTTGCAAATAGAAAAATTTAATCAGGTCATCGATATCCGTCCATGCGTCTACCATGGTTCTGAACGCGTTTTTGATCGTGGTCCACTTTTCATGCCGACCATCGAACTTGGGGAGTTCGGCAACTGGAAGTTTTAGAAGCTTTTGCTTCTCGAAAAAGGTTGACGAGCCGAGGGGTTGCATGCCGTTCATAGGAGTGTGTAATGCCCTACCTGGCATGGATGTGCATAATACCGATCCCTAATATCCTCAATCGCGATATAATTTTCATCATTCGGATCAGGCTTGGCAGGCTCCTCGATTGTTTCGCAGTGTAGCTCTTTATACGCGATGAAACTAGCCTTCAAGCGCTCAAGTCGCAGCATCATATTGGTTTTTTCGATCGCTTTTTGGTCGAAGGCGTTCAAGATCGACGTAAGCTGCCCTTTTAAGGCGGCACGTTTTAAAAGGACGGCTGTATTTTGCGCCATTCTTTACAGACGAACGATAGAACACTTGATAAAAATGCAAGCTTGAAAGAAAGAAAAGAAAAAAAATAAAAACATGATAAAAAAAAATAAAAACAAAAAAATCAATTGCTATTGAATTTTATATATATTTTATTGAAAAAAAACGACGAAATAAATTAATTAATTTAACTTATTTGTAAATGAACTGGACTCGAAATTAAATGTAATAACGTGATAACAAAGATAGCGAGAAACCGAATTGAATATCTCTGGTAAATGAATTGTAGTCAATGCTAACCAAACAATGTTGTAACATGTTATGGAATCAAAAGGTTAGAATGCTGAAAAATCCCGTGCGACCAGATATTTAAAAGACATGCAACCGCAGCCCTTGGCGTGCGAGATCAAGCGCGTCTTACCGCCCCCTTGTTATTGTCAGACTCTCGATTCCCTTCTAATAGGCATAGCTTTTCTGCGCGTGCGCGCTCCTGCTCATTAATGACGCGTAATCACGTCTCCTAACGAACCTTTGCTCGTCAAAAAATTCTCAAAATTCGAATTTAATGTTCGCACTAAATTTTTCGCTTGCACAAAACGACACTAACGTATTATTAAAACGACACTCGCGCACTTCTTACTGACTATAATTGTTTATCGCCACAATGAACTCATAGTATAAAAAATTCTTAGTGATAACGGGACCCTGATATACTAAAACGTTAAATTACGTGAGGCAAAATGCGAAATAAAAGCTATTTTTGAGAAACAAGAAATTAACTGTAAAAAATAGAAAAAATAATGTAAATGCGAAGTAAATAAAAAAGGAAAATTTTTACATAAATTTATATTTTTATTTCAAACAAACAAATAAAAAAAGCTAAAGAAAAAAATTTTTCATATGATAAATGTACAGGGTACACAAGGTAGGGCAGAAATCAAAAAATGGAAAAGTAAAAACAAAAAGTAAATATTTAAAATAACGGCTGGTGGGAAATATCGACTCAACGACTACTCTTTTTTCGAAGAAGAAGCACGTGACCGATGGCGGTGAGATTCCCCGTTGATGGCGCCAATGGCAACGTCCTTGTTAAATTTTCTTCAACTCATCGTGATCCTCGTGGTGACGTTCCAATCCTCAAAAACACAATCAATAATTCGACGATGACACGCAAAAAAATCGAATACTCGAGAACACGTGAAATGGCAAAGAAAAGTTTAATAAATGCACCACGCGAGCCACGAGCGCACTTCCATTACGTTCTGCTTATCCTGGACCAGGAGGGGCTTCTGCTCGTCCTGGACACACACTATTATGCCCACACTCACACTCCGTCCCCAATCTCACACACTACTATACTCTCTCTCTCTCTCTCTCTCTCTCTCTCTCTCTCTCTCTCTCTCTCTCTCTCTCTGATGATGTGCTTGAGGTCAGGCGGATCCCCGTTAGGAAGGATCGGGCAGGGGGCGGATCTGGCTCTTCAGCGTCAGCCTATGATCCTGGCTTGCTGTCTGCATATGTAGTACGCTTTAAGTCTATATTTGATCAACGATCAAATCATCATGCTGTCTCGTCATCGTTGCCTGAATCATCATCATCATGGCACACATAGGTGCTGAACGCAGCTATATACAAGTGTAGCACGTATAGTATGCATGTATAGGTGCTGGACGTAGTTAAGTAGTAAACGATAATGGAGGAGTCATCAATAACGATTTCTGAGAAAAAGTCTGCTAGTGTGGTAGTGTCAAGTTTGTCTCATCCTATTGCTCTTGGCTTTCTAGAGGATGATTTAAAGCTGTCGTCATCATTATCATCTTCTAACTCTTCATCTCAAAAGCAGCTGTATTCAGCATTAAGTGCTGCTATGTTACCATTATCTGATGAAGCTGTTTCACCAACTTAATATAATGAATACAGGCAAAACTTGACATCAAATAATTTAGATTTTTTTAATTTTTGGATGTTAAACGAATCTCCTCTTGAAAGTCATCTTGAAAATGAGTGGTGGGCTGACAATAAATCCAAGTACAAAGAGCTGCCCACTAATACTTTTAACACTTTGCTAGAAGTTTATATACAAAAGGACCATGAAAGTCTTTTTGATCAACAACACCTAAGTGTGACATTTTCAAAAGATCCCAATGAGGTTATGTTCAATGAGAAGCAGTCTCTAATTATCTCTAATGGGATTTAATACTACATGCTTCAAAAGGTCGATATTATTTGTCCAATTATTCAAAGAGATTTTTTACAAACTCATCATCAGAAATCATACACTTTATCCAACAGACTCAAGCTCTCCCTGTGCAGCAGAAAGCTCTCCCTAAGCAGCAGCATATTCTCCCTGTGCATTGTAAATATACAATTTTAAAATTTAGAAAATACTAAAAAATAAAAGTAACTCAAGAGAAAGATGTAATTCCTGAGTCCCAAGGTATCTCATGAAAGTATTTTTCAAGCCAAGCATTAACAGTGCGTTCTTAATGTAAAAGCTTGAACAATTTACATGGGGGGCTAAAGTGAAAAATTTCTGGCTGAGCATCAGCCTTAAGTTGTAAAATAACCAGCTCTTTTGGAATAAGAATATTTATGGACCTTCTAAAGCCCTGAATGTCAACGATATAGTCCATGATTATATAGGTCTGATCTCTTGACTAGCTTGTTGTCAACTGAGCTCGCCAGCTTCAGCAAGCTCCTTATATTAATTCCTTCTCCACTTTTCTAACGCCCCTCCCCCCTAATCATTATCCCTACCACCTACATAGGGTAATAGTAAAAAAGATGGAGGGTTCAGTTATTGTCTCGCGCGCGACGCACACGACTCAAGACTTGGACTGGTAGGTCTAACCGCTCAGCCAACTTGCTGTCGACTGAGCTCTTCGCCTCCTTTCCAACTCCTTATATCCTTTCACTCCCCACTTACACCTCACTTCACCAAAAAACTACCCCCATCCTCTAGTAGTCTCTGACTCTTTTTGGTTGTCTCCCACCACCTCTCAACGTGTATAAAAGGCCCATGGAATCCGCTAGGACCATCATTCCTCACTTTACTTTGTCAAGAGCAAGTCGTTCTCGTAAGTTTTAATTATTTACGCTTGCTATTGAAAATCATGTATGTATTGTAACGGTGTTTTACTGTTAGGCTACATAGGTAGGCTAGGTCAGGTAGGGAAGTAGGAAAAAGAGTTAAATGGACTAGGTATGCGAGGGGTAAGGGAAAGGAGGGGGAATTAGGGAAAAGCCAAGAGAGCGGCAGATTATCTTGGGTTTTTACAGCGCACGGAAGCGAAATTGTTGGTTTACGCGAGAAGCGATTTTTGAAGTTCTTGTTTCGTTTGATTGTTGCGATGGTGTTTTTGCTGTAGTGGTTTCCTTTGCTTTTCAAATCCAGGAGAATGGTCACCGCCTGTGACTGTGAGTACTGGTCCCCAGGTAACGGCATGTTGTAAAAGGCAGCGGCCCTCGAATAGTCCACGTAGGTCTGCCCAGTTTGCGATTTTGCGCCGCAAGCTCGTCAAGTATTCGCCCTCGACGAGCGTGCACACACACATACATACACACACTCGCGATTACTTTTGTATTTATTTTTTATATTATTTTTAATACATCCCACTTTCTATAAAATACTCGTTAGTACTTATTTGTAAGTGTGTGCCACTTTCCCTTGTGTTGTATTAAAGTCATTGCGAGAGGCGACGACATTCAAGGTCGCCGCGATACTTGGCCTCTGTTGTGCCTAGACGAACGAGACCAGCACAAACATATTACAGAGAGCTTCACCACGGGTATCCGGGCAACACAGGCCCGATAGAGGTCGAAGTTTCCGCCTCGTAATTTCACTTTGTCCGTACCCCGTAACAGTATACCTTACTTTTCTGTTCTGAATTTTAACTTATTTGATTTTAATGGAAAATTTAACAATTTTAGAGTAATTGAAAGTAAAGAAAATTTTAATGATGATGATGTGACAATCATTTTCGAAGGTCAAATGTTCCAGACCGTTGTGGAAGATTGGGAGATTTTTCTTTGGGAGGAGGAGTTTCTTGACTTGCCCTTTCTAAGGGAGCTGTCTCAATCTCCACCATTATTAACCTCACCTGTCGTGGAGGCTACGACTCATACTTTATCATCAAAAAGTTGGCCACCAGTGAAAACTTCGAGGGAGGTATCAATCTTATAGCTGAGAACAAGGAGAAATACATTTCATTCACGAAGCACATAAAGGGCAGTGATATAAATTTCCGATTCATTGATTCACTTCGATCCATACCCTCCTCCTTGGGAAAATTTGCGCCATACCTGGATAAGAGTGACATTACTAGCAGTTAGTTCCAATGTGTATGTAGTGAGGAGCAGATGAAACTTTTGCTGAGAAAGGGTGTATTTCCTTACGATTATGTTAGTTCTTTGGAGAAGCTAAGAGAAAAAGAGCTACCGTCTAAAGCTGTATTTCACAGCAAGTTGAACGATAGTGAAATTTCCGATGCAGACTATGAGCATGCGCAGAATGTATGGTGAACATTCCAGACTCAAATGCTCGAAGAATACTCTGATCTGTACTTGAAGACCGACGTTTTGCTGTAAGCAGATGTCCTTGAGAACTTTTGCTTCACATGCTTGGCAGCATATGCATTAGATCCTGCACATTACTACACCACACCTGGTCTAACGTGAGACGCCATGCTCAAACTCACCCAAGTCAAATTAGAGCAGCTCACAGATATAGATATGCTTTTGTTTGAGGAAAAAAGCATCAGAGGAGGTGTGAGCCAGTGCTGTAACCGCTACGCCAAAGCCAACAATAAGTACATGAGGAATTATAGTCCAGAAGTCGAAGACAAATACCTTGATACAAACTTACTTTGATACAAACAACTTGTATGGATGAGCAATGACGCAGCCGTTGCCAAAAGGAAACTTCCACTGGGTTGACATAAAGTCAAACTTCCTCGATGTACCAGATGATGATGGATATGGCCACATACTTGAAGTAGATCTGGAATATCCAGTAGCTATTTACGATGAACTCAAGGATTAACCTCTCTGTCCGCAACATATGGCTCCATCTCGCTCCAAGCAGCAAAAGCTCATGACGACATTGTATGATAAAGAGTGATGTGTCATACATCATAAGGCATTGAAGCAGGCTCTTGCACATGGACTAGTGCTAAAGAAAATTTATAGAGTCTTGCGTTTTAAAGAAAGTCCGTGGCTCAAACCATACGTTGATCTCAATATGGAGAAGAGGAAGCAGAGTAAAAATAAGTTTGAAAAGCTCTTCTTCAAACTCATGATCAATGCTGTGTATGGTAAGACCATGGAAAACAAGCGAAAGCGAGTAGATGTTAAACTCGTTAATAAGTAGGAAGGACGCTACAGTGCAGAAACACTTATAGCCCGACCAAACTTTCATAGTAGCTCGATTTTTGCGGAAAATCTTGTAGCTATACAGCTTGCACGTACAGAAATTAGCGTTAGAAAACCAATATATGTTGGTCTGAGGGTATTAGACATATCGAAGACCCTCAGATATAATTTTCATTATTCATACATAAAGAAATGTTTCGATAGATGTAAGTTGCTATACACCGACACCGACAGCTTGATATATAAAATTTCTGGTCAAAATATTTGTGAATTTATGAAGTAAGACATAGATAAATTAGACACATCAGACTATTTATCAAATAATCAATTTAATCTGCCTCTCGTGAATAAAAGAGTCATAGGGTTTATGAAGGATGAGTGTTGTGGCAACATTATAATTGAATTCATTGGGCTGCGTAGTAAGATGTATTGCATTTGCGTGCAAAACAAGAAGCTTATTAAGAAGGCGAAGAATGTCAAAACAGCTGCAGTAAAGACCAAAATTGGCTTCGAAGACTACTAGAACTGTCTCTTTAATAAGTCTACAGTCATGCATCAGCAAAACAATATCCGCTCCAGGCTACACATTGTCCGTACAGAGCAACAGCGAAAAATAGCTCTCAGTCCACAAGATGACAAATGTCAGTTACTCCGGGACAGCACAGATACGCTACCATGGGGCTACATCACTCTGGACGATGAAGATCTTCAGCTACTAGATATGCTCGTCCATCTAGGTAATGAGGGAGGAAAAGAAGTGGAGGGGGAAGAAATGGAGGAGGAGGGAGAAAAACTATAAATAGAGCTGCATCCTCTAGCTGAGCTCATTCTGTCGCTTGACGAGCTAGAGAGCTTACTCACTCCCTGGGAGTATACACCTCCAAGCAAGAAAGCAAGAATTCTTTGAGGTAAATTCCTACTTTTCAGCCTTATATGCTGTATACTAGTATTTCTTTTTTCTGTTTCAGTAAAACGGTCTTTGCTGCATTGAACCGTACCGCCAACAATAACTACCTCCCCGCCAGCTGGAGAAGGAGCGGAAAGACATTGTGACCAAGCCTTAGAAGGTCAATACCCGCTTTGGATGCGGAGTAGTCATCATCATAGATGATGAATTTTAAGTCTTCATTCCAGATCGTGTTCCAAAAGCAATAGAAGCCAACGATGATTTGTACAATGAGTTGAGAAAAAAAATTTAAAAATATGCTTCATTTATTGTATATCATGGTGATACTAAGTTTAAATTTGGAACATTGTGAATAAATAAAAGAGAAAGTTTAATGCTGGTGGAAATGCATATAAGGCTGTCCATCACAGGATTGGGCGCTTTACGGGGCCCCCTCCACTTTCTCTCTTTCTTAAACATCTGACTTGTCAATCCAACTGTTATGTGATTTATCGAATCCCAGCCATTTAACATAAAGCATATTAATACGTTTTTTCATAACTTTCTCCACTAGAAATATGTCTGGATACTTGGATTTTAGAAGCTCTTGTTCGTAAAATCCATCAGAGATCAGCTGATCCTTATAATCTTTTAAATAATAAGTAACTGAATGAGTTTTTAATGCTTTATAAACTGTAAATATTTCGGTTGGCGTGTAGCCTTTTTCAAAGGCATTTTTAGCTTTATTCACGTACACTTTATTATTAACTTTGAATTTTGCCCTTTTTGTCGTTTTATCATTAATCGTAAATTTTTGTAAGACTTGAGCTTGATTGTCAGCTGTTACATCAGCAGACTTCATACCAATGGATCGATTCTTGCAATCGTTACATGCTGCAATTGAATCTGTAAGTAAGTTTTTATTTGGCACCAAGGACTCCAGGGATCTGTACAGTGCTTAACAAGATAAGTTACAGCAAATACATTGTGGTACAAGTGTTAAAAGTATAAAATAGCTATTATTGGCAACGCTCAAATAAAAGATATAAAACAAAGAGAGAATAAAAAATAATAAATAAATATATTATTATCTATAATAACAACACTAATGTAATAAAAAAATCATAAAACACTAAAAGTTGGGTTGAGTATTATAAATAAAAAAGAATAAAAATACCGGAAACAATTTGAGTTATTAGTCAACAAAGATAGACTACTACATAATTAAAAGTAAAAATTATAGCTTTAAAAGGCACATTAAATATAACACACTAGAGTCAAAAGACACTTAAAAACTTACACATTCCATAAATAACCATGAATCACATCAACCAGAGAATGTTATTCCCCATAACGACAAATAATGATAGGGTCATTAGTCCCGGATAAAATTCCTTGAAGCATATGTACAGTTGTCATTAGCTGTTAGGGCAGCTACTCAGCCGAGTCACCGCGAAAGAGGTGCTCTCGAAGACAAGTCCTGAAGTGGGGAGCATTGGCCAGCTTCCTGATTGCCACAGGCAAGTTATTCCATATTCTAGAGGCATAATGTATAAACGAGTGATTTTAACACTCGGTTCTTGTGTGGGAAATAAGAAGGTCTAAATTAGAATGCCTCAAGGATTCAAGTCCACCAGCAGGTTGATAGAAGAGTTAGGAGATCAGCCAGCGGAAATGGTACCAAGTGCGGAGGCGCTGCGACTCCCAGGTCATCAGCAAAGTGCGCACTCAACGCCTCAACATCCATCTCGGATCCATCAGCCCTACTTGATCCACCGCGCACGCTCAGCTCATCCACGCAACGCCAGAGCTCTTTAGCATCTCTGCAGCTGGAGAGTCGCTCACGATAATAGAAGCACTTGGCACTTCTCACTCTAATCCTTACAAGATTACGAAGCTGCTTAAACTCAAAGTAATGCTCATGACGGCCAGTGCATCTATAGGCTGCTCATGCTCTGTTACGCCTTAAAATCAGAGTTTTGAGTTCAGGGCGAAATCACGGCGTTGCTCGGCCTATGCACCTAAACGCCTTGAAAGGGGCATGGTGGTCGTAGAGCTCAGTAAGCACATCGGTGAGGTACTTGATCTTCCCATCAACTGTGCCCAGAGCATACAGAGGATTTCGTTGCAGAGTCAACAAATTGCTCCCAAAGCTTGCCTCGTCAAACGAGGAGAAGTCACGGCATCGTAAGATCCTTGCCATTGGCGCAGGCACCCGGAGATAAAGTCTCCCCAGCAAAACGTCATGCCGAGATATTGCCGGCACTTAAAGCAGCTCGAACGCGGTGACCCTGGTTGCATTACTAACGCAGATATAATCGATGGTGGAGTACAAGGACTACGTGTGATGCGTTGGGCACAAGGGCAGGGAATGCAGGCCGCATGCGTCGAAGAAATTGGCGTAGTCGTGGCGTAGAACTCGCAGCCTCGTCGATGTAATAGTCACCCATCAACAAGAAAACGTTGAAAGTGTGGCCACAATTTTGCAGCGCCTCCTCAACATCAGACCAGTATCTGCTCTTTGGGGGTTTGTATACTACACCTAAGAGCCACCAAAGGTTGCAAATATTGAGCTTAAGGAACATAAATTTTGGTCTAACTGGGCCATCAGGCCTATACACGGAGCCTGCCACCAACACACCGCAACAATTGTTAGCAGCCAAACCTCCCCCCAGTCTCCTTTCTCTCTCTTAGTGAGCTGTTAAACGGTCGTGATTTTTTTTGGCTCCCCATTATTGGATTGTGTATCTGCTCTGTTTTGCCTGCGGGCGCTTTGTTGCAGGTTTTTTGCATGCGCTCTACTGCAAGTCATCTGTACGAGTGTTAGCAGTGTCATGCGAATTCGACTTAGCTGTCAATTTGCTTCTAAAGTGCTTCCGAGGTTGTTTCTCGTCTCTCGGCGGCCATTTGAGCTGGTCTTCCGAGTGGCTGCGCATACCTACTGCTGGGGCCGTGTCGTCTGCTGCATTGTTGTGACGGTTTAATGTGGCTGTGTTATGGGCGAGATCAGCGAGGAGGACTGCTCCCCTGAAGCTCAAGACCCCACCCCGGGGCTGAGGCATAGTCATTTATCCCGTGAGGATGTTGACGAAAGTCACTCTTTACAGCGTATAAAAATAAAAAGGTGTCCTCTCGCATACAAGCTATTTTTGATGCTGCCAACGGCTTCTGTGATGCAATTAGCACTATTTCGCTTGCTTACGTTTCCAAGTTGTCTGAAGTAAATAAAAGCGTGCAGTCGACCGCTCGAATGTGAGATCCCTCTATGCCTTCTTTTGCACAGGCTGTTTCGGGTGGCAGATTTAGTGGCCGCAAGCTTATCCTAATTAAGGGTAAAATCATACTGATTAGCAAAATAGCTCGAGTTATTATTGAGTCATGTGAGAACTCCTTCGAGAGATTTGATTCAGCTAAGGCAATGAAAAGTGCGGTACTGGATAAGGTGTAGGTCTCTAACCTTGGTATTCGAGTCAAATGGGTTAATATGCCATCTAAGAAAAATGTGATGATTGAAAGTGATAGACTTGGTGCTCTTACTGACTACCCTGATTTACGGGATGTTGGGCTTGAGGTAAAAAAAAAGTAAACTATTGCCACAGATAATTGTTCACTACATACCAGTCAGCCTTTCCAAGAAAAAACACTTGAGGCTATTGCACAGCAAAACCTATCTGACTGTGCACCTACTGACGTTACCATGGTGTACATATACTCAGCAAGTGAAATGAAATATAAGCAAATGATATATACCGCATGATTGGTATTGTTCCAGCAGATTCGCATTTACTTAGGATGGCTTCAGTATCGCTTTGTGGACCACATAAGTATACTGCAGTGCTATAAATGCCAGAACTTTGGACACATGGCTAGCAACTGTAATGCTGCCGCAGCATGCAGTTTTTGTGCTGGCCCCCGCGAGTCAAAGCGTTGTAAATCCAAAACTCAACTCAAATGCATTAATTGCTGTCATAGTAAACTAGATAATGTTTTGCCTTCAGCTTTTGATATGTCTTTGTGTGCCATTTCACGTGCTAAGATTAAACGCAAGTCATGGAGCATAAATTATGGAGAATAAGGACCATAATAATATTAGGCACAATCTAGTCATTGGTCCCACAAATGTTCAATCGCTTTTGGCACATTTTCATGACATAAGGACAATCATTGTTAATAACAGGGCTGATATTTTTGGTATTGGCGAAACCTTCTTAAAACATAACGTCAGTGATCACCAGGTGTACGTAGATGGATACACACTTTTGAGGAATGACAGATGTGGTAGAGATAGTGGAGGGGTTGCCTTGTATGTTCGTCAGCCATCCAGATGCAGAGTCCTTGGTGTTTCACAACAACGGGCATCGGGTGGTATATATCCTGAGTTCTTGCTAACTGAAATTATGCTAAATTCTACCCGCATACTATGTATTATTATTTATAGTCACCCCAAGCTGGATATTGGGAGGATATGGAGGAGGCAATTATGAACTTTAAAACTCCATCTGACCATCTGATTTTAATGGGTGACTTTAATATAGACTGGGCTGCAGACTACACCAATCTAAGAATACTCCGCCGATCTCTGCAATCACTTGATCTCGACCGTATTCCCTTCAGATTTTCACATCATATAGGTACTTTTAGGACTATGATTGACTATATATGTACCAGCTGCTCGCATGATGTTGATGTTTACAGACAGCATAGCTATCTCTGGATATCCCGACATGACACGCTGTTTTCGGAGTTTATGGCACCAGTGACGTCTCCCAAAAATAATATACGAATGAAGCAATGTTTCCAATACTTCAACGAAGACTCTTTTGCTTGAGAATCTGACTTGCGTTGATTGGAGTTTGGTTTTGGAATCGCCTTGCATCAATACTAAGGTTAAGCGGTTTTCCTCGATTTTACTATCAATACTTGATAAACATGCTCCCTACCATGACATAAGGATTAAAAGTAAACCAAGTCCCAAGATTAATGAGAATATTCTGGGCCTTATTCGGGTTCACAATGCGGCCTGGTGCTCGTTCAGGAGAAGTCGTGACCGGGCTGCGAGAGATGAGTATAAACGTCTGCGCAATATGGTCAAACTGACAATTCTTAATGCCAAGCATCTCTACTATCGCAATAAACTGCAGGAATATCGCAGCACAATAGGGACATGGCAAGTAATTGACAGGTTAGAACTGATACGTAATTCGAGAACCTGTCAGCAGCTTCCGGTATAACCAACTGACATGAATGAGTACTTTGTTGGTACCGATGACCCTGATCCACTGCATGATCTGCAACCAACTGCACGCATCTCGCCTGACAACAGGTTCTATTTCAAGTTTGTGGACTTTAGTGAATTGGTCGAGGCTATTGCCTCATCTCATTCTAACGCAACTGTTCCTGATGGCCTGTCTCTAAAGATTATTAAACAAAGCATGCCTATAATATTTCCTAATTTATTAGATAATTTCAATGCTTCACTGCAGACTGGTCATTTCCCTGCAGCTTGGAAGAGGGCCATAATAATCCTAATACCTAAGCGACAGCCAGCGACAACGTCTGACTCATTTCTTCGCATCAGTATCTTGTGTGCATTGTGCAAGCTCCTCGAGACATTGGCATACAGGCAAATGCTCTCTTTTGTTGAGGATTATTCTCTGTTCCATCCATTTCAGTCAGAGTTCCGTAAAAAACAGAGCACTAGTACTGCACTGGTCGAGATTGTTAATGACTTGAAACTGGTGATCGATGGATGACAGGTGACTTTTCTGGTGTCTGTAGACTTTACCAAGGCTTTTGATCTCGTCAATGTTCAACTGCTGATTGGTAAGCTTGAGTCTATTCGATTTTTTGATATGGCATGTCTTTGAGTATTGTCCTATCTGACTGATCGCACCCAGATAGTTCGTGCCCCGATGGGGAACTCTCGCACACACTATTTCGTTCATGTGGGGTACCACAAGGTAGTATACTGGGTCCACTGCCCTTTACCTTGTTCGCGAATGACCTTACCGATATATGCACTAATGTCAGCACGTATCAGTACGCTGATAATTTTTATATACATACTTCGGGCAGTGTTAAGGAAGTAAAAATGATTTCGGACCGAGTCGGTGGTGTGCTCGGTGCTGCTTCTTCCTGGGCCACGGCTAATGGTCTTGTCAACAACTGCAGGAAAACCAAGGCTATATAGGTGGCTTCCAGAGCATATTTAAATGAGATTCAAGTTTCAACTGATCCTCCTGCTTTTCTTATGGGCAATATCCCTATAGAGTTTTCATCAGAGGTTACTCTGCTTGGAGTTGTCCTCGACAGCAAGCTTACATTTAGAGCTCATTGCACTGCGGTTGCTAGGAAGTGCTTTGGCTCCTTGTCTTGTCTTCTAAGATGCAAGGAGAGTTTGCCGAAGGATACTTGGCTGCAACTTGTCAAGCTCCTAGTTCTTTCTTATTTGAAGTACTGCGCACCTCTCTTCTTGGGACTCTCTGGAGAAATGAGGCGCAAGCTTGGGTGATGCAAAAATGTGGCATTGCGCTTTGTAGACGGGACGCCCGAATGGCACTATGTTATGCCTGTATACATGAAGTACTCGATACTTAGCTTAGAAGAAAGGATCAACTATATCACCGTTTGTCTACTTGTCTCGGTCATATGCTCTAAGGTTCCAGGGTACCTTGATATCAGCATTAACTTCCGAGCTGCTCGTACTGAGAACTCTGATAGGTCGTCCTGCTTTGATCTGATAGTTTCCTGGACCAGAACCGAGTCTTATCGATGCAGCTTTGCTGTGGAAGTAGCGAGATTGTGGAATGCTCTACCAATTAAGGTAGGTTAAGGGTAAAGGTAAAAGTTGCCTGGCTCAGTTTCAAGATGGACCTCTTGTAATATTTGAAGTTAATAGACTTACGACTCAATTTAGTAATGTGATAATACTGTTAAATAATTCACGTATCAGCTACACTTCAGCATTTATTATTATTACTTCTTTTATTTTTATTCAAATTTTATAATAATCATATGTATATATATACACACACACATATATATATATATACACACATATATATATCTCTCTCTTTTTTTCTTCTTTTAATTTCCTTGTTAATTAGAAATAGTACTAAATTAGATATGCAGCTTGAACCTTAAGAACTCTGTATAAGAGATTGCGTGTCCACTATTTCCGCCTTCTAAAAGGCAATCTATGTAGCTTTGCCTGAGTCCTTAACCTCAATAAATTACTCTTACTCTTACTCTCCTGGACCTGTCTACACAAAAAAGCGGGTAAAAATCTATGTTAACGTGATTGAAGTACCCCTCAGGTCTCAGCTAGGACTCACTGATAGCAAGCACATGCAGTCGACGGCTTAGCACGATTTGCTTTACGTCAAGATAAAAAGGTTCAAGCGATTGAGCGTTCAAATGGCCGATCATGAAAAAGTATCACAGCGATCTATAGTCAATCATTAAGATAAAAAACTCCAGCTGCCTACGCAGCAGTGGGCACCTTCCCTTATCCGTGGCCACATGTGAGGTCGCTGAAAGTTTGCTCGCGACACAGTTTGTACAGCGCACAGCATCTTTCACAGAGCAAGATCTCGATTCATGGTCTCCCGCGCAGTGGCCGCATCGGAAGCCACTGCTGCAGTTCTTCGCTATATGTCTAAATTGACAGCATTTGCAACACTGAACGAGAGATACGTGGTCCTCAAAGTGATATGACAGTCAACCAATACTAATTCTAGCCCGCTGACGGAGAGTTACCATGGCTGCCGGCTTCGATCTGCATTTTTTTCCTTCGCGTACCAGATATAAGTATATCATTTTAACGTCATCAGACGTGAAGTTCTGAAGGTTCTGGTCAAGTATTAAGCGGACAATTTCTTTACCATCTACTTTCTTAGGAATATCGTGGATCAATATGCGCGGGTTCAATTTAAGGTCCAGCTTAATCTCAAGGCCAGCAGTGGCAAGAAACGCACTGCCCGCTAGCAGCGTGGCATTAAATAAATTGCTCTTTATCATTACCGAACTATCAGGCCCATAAAGCACGCGTTGTACATCAATTTTTAGACTGCTAGGGTTGATTGCTTGAAGGATAGTCTCTTAAGTGTCCCTAGAGGACGGAAGATCCTGTCGATGGCTCTCCATCGGGCTGATGGCAAGTCGCCCGAAGCGTCTTACCACGAATGCCCCACCGGAATCCAATGGTACCTCCTGTAGTGTGCCCGCAGAGCTGAAAGATCACGAGGTGACACCGGCAAATGTAAGGCAGCACGAACCAGGCCAGAAAGCATCCACCTGATCAATACGTTGGCAAGCAGCCTTGATAACTCCGTTACACATGTCCATCGATTCTTCTTCTTGTAGTTTGCACAGATACGCACTGGAAATCTTTAGTAACGCATCACTCAAGGAGCTAATAGCATCACAGATCGTCTTTTTTGTACCAGTTTCTTTCTCGTTGCTAAGGCACTCAAGCAGAATATCGCGCCAAGTGTAGCACTCTTGATTAGTTTGTTAACATCATCGGCTGATAAGAGGCAAGGCCACGAACCGTCAACATCACATTAGTCACATAAGTCACTACGCGGTCTTTTTCTCGTATTGTCGCTTACTGGCTTATCAAAATTGTCCAAATCCATCAACAGCTAATCAGTACTCGCACGTTCCAACTGTCAAGGCCACGTAAGCGCTCGCTATAGCTAAGTGAATCTACCTCAGGCCAACACGACATAGAAATTCGATAAAAACTGTAAAAGTAAATGATTAATGAGTCAATCACTACACATGACACAATACAGAGAAGTTTGCAAAAAAAATCGGTCACAAATCACAAATAAAACGTTCAAGCAATCGACACACAACCACTGAGCCATCACTGGCACTTCCCACCCGAACCACGGTTGACGTCGTAAAAACTAGTGAGAGAGAGGAAAACATGCCGATACTAACAGTACCCATTATTGTTAAGCATTGCGACAACCCCACGGTGAATTCAGTGATTATAGGTAAATACACTCGCTGGCAGTAAACGCGCTGGGTTATTGGGGACTAGCTGCTCAAGTTTTTTATCCATTAAATAAATAAATGCACTGGCAGTAAGTGCGATAGGTCTTTGGAGATGAGCTGCTTCGAATTCAATAATATAAAATAAATACACCTGCTCGTAGTAAGTGCACCGGGTCATTGGGGATTAGCTACTCATGATTCTATTCTATTTAATAAACAAACACGCTAGCAGTAAGCATGCTGAGTTATTGAGGATTACCTGCTCATAATTATTTTCTATTTAATAAAAAAACGAAAAAGCAGTTTGCGCCGCGTCATTTGTGATAAGCTCCTTAGTATTTTATTTTATTAAATAGATAAACCCGCTGGCAGTAAGCGCCATGTCATTGAAAATGAGCTGCTTGGAATTTGTATTTATTGAATCAATAAACACGCTGGCAGTAAGCACACCAAGTCATTAGGTACAAGTTGCTTGAAATCTTATTTTATTAAATAAAAAAATGAGCTGACAGTAAGCGCACTGGGTCAATGGGGATAAGCTGCTTAAAATCTCATTTGATTGAACGAAAAAAGGTGCTGACAGCAAGCACGCCAGGTTATTAGGGAAAAGCTGCTTATCATTTAAGTTTACTTAATAAATAAAAGTGCTGGCAATTAGCGCGCAGGTTCTATGGCAAAGAGCTCCTCGGGATTAGATTTTATTTAATAAATCATCCCGTGATGCAGCTGCTTGAGATTTTATTATATGAAATAAATAAACGCGCTGGCAGTAAGCGCGTTGGGTCATTGGAAATAAGCTGCTTGAGGTGTTATTTTATTAAATACAAAAACGCGCTGGCAGTTAGCACGCTGGCTCATTGGCAATGAGCTCCTCGGGATTTGATTTTATTGAATGAATAAACCTGTTGGCAGTAATCGTCTCAGGTCGTTGGGATAAGCTGCTCGAGATTTCATGTGGTAAATAAATACACATGCTAGCAGTAAGCGTGCCGGGTCATCGGGGATAAGCTGCTTGAGATTTTATGATATTAATTAAAGAAACGCGCTAGCATTAGGCACACCAAGTCATTTGCGATAAGAATAAATAAATAAATGTGCTGGCAGTACGTGCACCAGGTCATTGGGGATTAGCTGCTACAGACTTTATGATATTAAATTAAAAAACGCGCTGGTAGTAATATGGCTGGTTCATTGGAAATAAGTTTAATAATTGTTACACGATATAATATTCAACAGGCTTAATATATAGTTTATTAGAAAAAGTAATACATGGAGCTAGAGGCTCAAGACAGTGTTTACTGTCAGGCGGTGAGTGTGCCACTTATCACGGTACCTTACACTCGAAATACATTTTATATCGTAGTTACAATGAAATCGATACTCAACTGACGCAACACGCTATCGCACACAATTGTGTGCGTATTTGTATCCTGCAGGTACTTCAACTCTTTCCCTTCTTTAAAATTTAAGCGAGGGGATCAGCGCAAACTTGATTTACCGTTACATTTAAAAATTTGGTCTCTGTGCGGTTTTTTTTAATTATCATCATCATCTATTTTTACTAAATACGTCGATGGTGAGATTTTTTTTGCAACTTTGCTATTTAAACGCTTTTTACCATTAGCCTTAAAATTGTGTATGAAGACTTCGTTGCCACTACAAACGCTTACTTTTGTACTCCCTTTTTTGCGAATATTTGCGCTCACTGACGCATCTCTACTGTTTGAGATATATCGGGCCTGAATAAATCGAATCGCGTTGTAAGTTCGCACTTATACATTAACTGTGCGGAACTTGATCCTGTAGTGCAGTGTGCTATGCTACGATATTCTAATAAAAATATGTTTATAGCCGTTTTCAGTAACTCTCCTTCTTTAACAATTTTTGATACCTTATCTTTAAAGGTTTTAATAAAATTTTCTGCTGCACCGTTTGTAGCAGGGTGATATGGGGGCGAGAGACTGTGTTTGACCCCGTTGCTCTTTAAAAAATTTTGAAACTTATTACTTTGAAACTGCAGACCGCCATCCGTTACACAGTACAGGGATGGACCGTAACGCATAAATAAGATTTTAAAATGCTCAATTATTTCGCATGCTTTTGTATTATTTTTAAAATTCATGATTTCAGGCCAGTTGTTATGTGCGTCTAATACAATTAAATACATATTTCCAAAGAATGGACCGGCAAAATCACAATGGGTGCCATTCCACACGCGGTTTAGCCAAGGTCATGTAGTTGAGGGCGTATTTACAAGTTTTTTCCGCGTAATTAAACAAACTTTGCAGTTATGGACTAAATTTGCAATCGTAGCATCAAGCCCTGGCCACCACACGTATGACCTCGTAAGCATCTTGATTTTTACATGACCAAGGTGAGATGCATGCAGCACTTTTAATAACGTATGTTGCACACTTTTAGGGATGCATGCTCGAAGTCCCCAAAATAAGCATCCCTTATCAACACTTAATTCAAATCGTTTTTTGAAGTTAAGTTTTTCCTCACTAGATAAATCTTTAAAACTCGGCCAATCGGTTGAAACATACTCAACAATATTACTAATTACGCAGTCTTTTTTGCTGTCTCACTCAAGCATTTTGCTACCAAACGCATAAGTTCCCTCGTCAAAATAATACACATCCGAAAAATCAGTGTCAAGTATCTGCGTATAGTCATTAACTGGAAGTCTTGAAAGTGCATTGCAGTTAGCCTTTGCTTCCGACCTAACATGTTCAATTTTATATTTAAATCCCGACAAGTAGTACGCATGTCGCTGTATACCTTTTCTTGGCCCAAGGATCGGATGTAATGGATTACTGTCAGTTTTCAAAATTATTTATCTGTCAAAAACGAATTGAAAAATTCTCTTGATCCAACACAAATACAATGGCGATAGCCTCTTTGTCTATTTTTGCTTGTTTAAGCTCATTGCTTAGAATTTTTTTAGATGCGTAAGCTACAGGTCTTTTGGTGCCGTCTTTATAGCGATAAGATAAAATAGCAGCCAATCTATAGTCTGAAGCATCACAAGCCAGTATGACTTCTTCCTTCGGGTCAAACTTAGCTAATACGCGCGGTGAGATGGGTTCATTGTTAACCCATTCAAATGCCTTTTGACAGTGGTTGTTTTATTCAAATTTCTCGCTATTCAATAAATCACACAGACATTTCAAGTTAGTTGATCTGTCATTCAAAATCGAGCATAAAAATTAATTAAACCTAGAAACGATGCCAACTCTTTTGCATTAGAGGGCTGAGGCGCATTCATCATTAGGCTAACTTTTGATAACGCTATGTGTAGTCCATCTTTATTAATTACAAATCCTAGCTCTTCAATTTGTTTTTGTATTAATTAACATTTAATATAATTGAGGCGCAAAGCAACATTCCTGAAAACGTGTACATACTATTTCTAGATTCTTTTTATGCTCCTCATCTGTTCACCCTGTCACATATATGTTGTCTAAACACGCTATAACATAATCAATACCACGCAGGCACTCGTCCATTTTTCGCTGTACGGAGCAGATGAAATGCCCTCTGGTACTTTTATGTATTTAAATAACCCCTTGTGTGTTATCATTGTTAACATATCTCTACAGCTTTCATCCACCAGAAACTGCATATAGGCATGCGCCAAGTGTAATTCTGAGAAAGGGATACCTCCTTGTAGTTTTGAAAAAATATCATCTATTGTATGAAGCGAAAATTTATTGATTATAATATGCGGGTTAATAATTAACTTAAAATCCCCGCAGATGCATATTTTACCGTTGCTTTTAAAAATCGGTACAATTGGTGTGGCTCATTCGCTTACTACCACGGGTTCAAGGTGCCCAAATTCAACTAATCGGTCAATCTCTTTCTCTACTAATGGCTTCAGCGCATGTGCTACGTGCCTACACGTATGCATCAAAAGCTTTTAGACATTTATACCCAATCAAAGCAGGCCCCGAGCCTGATAAAATAAAACAATTTAATACACGTAATCTATTATTAAATTTCACTGATAACACGCGCAACTGTCCCATTTGACCTAACACTCTTTCATCGTATGTCCAAAGATTCGTATTTGTTTTTATTGATTTTAAATGTTTGAAATAAGCGTTGAAAAGCTCCTCTGAAATGACAGACGCGTATGATCCCGTATATATTTCAAACTCGAGTTCCTTACCGTTTATGGTTATGTTTACAAACATCGAATTTGACTCTGCATCGTTTTTGCTTATACCTTGTGTGCGCGACTTATCACCTTTGCTACTAATTTCACTTAGCACATTATTCTTTTATTTCATCCTACCTGATTGTAAACAGAAAAAACCGTCTCGATTCGATGTACTAGCCATTTTTTACTGGGGGCTTCCTCTGTAGTTGACATCCTTTTCACTGCTTCCTTACTCTTTTGAGTCGAAGAGTTTTTCGATCGACATGCTCTTTCTAAGTGTCCTTTCTTGTGACAATAGTTACGCGTGTAATCTTTGTAGCGGCTCTCATTACTCGTAAGATTCTGTCGTTTACAGCGGTAACACGCAGTGCTTTGTTGTTGACCCTGTTGTCGTGTATTGCTAGTCAATTGTTCACTTTGCCTGCCTCTTTATTGTCCTCTATTTTCCTGACAACCATGTTGCCCTTTATTTTGTCGAGAGTCACATTTCAAAACAAATACGTCTTCTTTTCGCTGATTATTTTAAAGCGTATTTTGAGCTTCTTGTGCATTATTAACTGCCGTTTCGTGCGTTACTGCCAATTGCAGCGCCTTATCATAGTTCAAACTCGAGTCTTTAAAGAATTTTACTCTCATATCTTTATCGTGAATGCCACAAACTAACTGGTTATGTAAAGCAGTCTTAAGATCAGTAAAGGTACAATTTAATGACAATTTTCTTAATTTTGCTGCATACTCTGCTATTAATTCTTTTGGTTCTTGTCTTTCCTGTTGAAAGATGCAGCGTTCCATAGAAATCAATGGTCTTTGATTAAAATGCTCCAGCACAAGTTTCGTGTTATCTTCCATTTTTTTTCGATGATTTTAGCGGGTGCCACTAGCTGTTTTATGAGATTAAATAGCACTTGATCAACGCGCGTTATTAGAGTAGACAACTTTTTCTTTTCATCTTTTATATCTTTCTCAATGATATAAAATTCAAGTTGTTCCGTAAAGGTTTCCCAATTATCTTTCTCACAGAAAAAACTCAATTTACCGCTTTCACTGGACATTGTGCTCGTGTTTGATTCACTCGTGTCTGACATTGCACCGTCCGAACTATTTTCATAAACTTTATCTACTTTGGTAACAACTTCGATGTCTTGCTTGGACTCGAATTTTATCGCTTCTCTGAGCTTTTCACAAAAATCATTATACTTTTCGTCTTCTTGCACTTCGATATCTTTTTTTTTCAACTCTTCGAGAATATCTTAATTATTGAGGTTTTGTATCCAACCAGTACTGCCTTCTTTACTCATATAAGATTTAGTACTATTTTTTCAAGGCAACTTAAAAGTAATCTGCACCTTTGTACAGTTACTTTATTCGATGCTCGTTTATCAAGTACCTTTCTACTTGAAGATTGCGTGTTTTTTTTTTTTTTTTTTTTTATATCTTGATGACTCCAAGCACTTTAAACACCTGTAACACTTTTGCACACATGAATACTTTTCATTTAAAATCCTCGTTGCCCATTGTGGTGTCTTGGTACCTTAATAAATGTTACACGATATAATATTCAACAGGCTTAATATACAGCTTATTAGAAAAAGTAATACATGGAGCTAGAGGCTTGAGACAGTGTTTACTGCCAGGTGGTGAGTGTGCAACTTATCACGGTACCTTACACTCGAAATACATTTTATATCGTACTTACAATAAAACTGATACTAAAGTGACGCAACACGCTATCGCACGCAATTGCGTGCATATTCGTATCCTGCAGACACTACACTTGGGATTTTATTTTATTCAATAAATAAACGGGCTGGCAGTAAGCGCTTAAGGTTATTGGTGATGAGCTCCTCGGGATTTTGTTTTATTGAATAAATAAACCCGTTGGCAGTTATCGCTTCGCTCGTTGGGATTAAGCTGCTTGGGATTTTATTTTATTAAATAAATAAATATGCTGGCAATTAGGGCGCTGGGTCATTGGCGATAAGCTGCCCGAAATTCAAATTGACTTATAATTCAACTCATTGGCAGTGAGTGTGCCAGTGCATTTTGGATAAGCAGCTCGGGGTTTTATAATATTGAATAAATAAACGCGCGGGCAGTCAGTACGCCGGGGCACTAGTGATTGGGTGCTCAGGATTTTATTTTTTTAAATTAATAAGCCGGTTAGCATTTAGCGATCCAGGTCATTGGGCATTTGCTGCTCGGGATTTTATGATATGAAGTGTATACACTCGCTGGCAGTCAGTGCGCTGGGCCATTGGGGATTAGCTGCTTAGCATTTTATTTTATCAATCAAATAAGTGCGCTAACAATAAGGGCGCTGGATTATTAAAAATAAGCTGCTCGGAATTTTATAATATTGATTAAATAAACGTTCTGGCAGGAAGTGCGCTTGGTCATTAGCTATGAGCCGCTCGGGATTTTATTTTATCGATTAAATAAACCCGTTGGCAGTAAGCGTGCTAGAAAATTGAGGATGAGCTGCTTGGAATTTTTTTATATAAAATAAATACACTCACTGGCACTAGCGCGCTGGGTCATTAGGGATTAGCTGCTAGGGATTTTATGATATTAAATGTATAAACGCGCTGGCAGTGAGCGCACCGGGTCATTGGCGATAAACTTCTCGGGATTTTATTTTATGAAATAAACAAATGCGCTGGTATCAAGCGCTCTGGATCATTGGTGATAATCTGCTCGGTATTTTAGTTTGTTAAATTAATGAACACGCTGGCAGTACTCTCACCGTATCATTGGGAATAAGATGCTTGGAATTTTATTCTATCGAATTGTTTGATGCGAAAATTGAAAATTCAATGTTTTTATATTATATGCAAAACCAAGCCATGGTGATTCTTTAGGTTACGCATTAGGTAGATAAGGAAAAAATAAAATGCACTTCCTGCTTTCTGAAAGGAACGTATCTTTGGCTAACTATAAAGAAGTAGTAGTTCATAATAAAAGAAATTATATCCGGACTTACCACGTTGGCTTCTGCTTCACGATAAAGTCAATCTATTTTCTTTATGTGTATATTTAAGGTGGGAAAGAACAAAGAGTCAGCGCTGCCATCTTCTACCCTTTACCTTCTTTTATTCTCCTTGTTACTGAGCAAGTCGTTAATACAAGTTTTTTTTTTAGTCTGCGCAGCTCTGCCGATGTGACCACTTGTTGACGGGCCGTTATTTTCTCGTGAGCGAGCTTTGTTCTTGATCTTATAAAAAGACTCGTTCACGGTCCAGTCTTTGCTCAGTTTTTAGCCAATATAAAAATTTTTGTATTTGCGAAACTTGAGAAGCAGGATTGTGCATTAAAAGTAAGTTTCAGGGTGGATGCACCTCTGTAAGTTTTATACAGAATTATTGGCTCTTTATGTAAACCGCGTGACCGGTTATTTATCTGTCGTTTTACTTGCTTTTATAGCATCATGCCCAGTTCAACGTATTTATTACGGCTTGCATGCTAATTGTATGCTTTGTATTGGTGTTTTTTTTTTTTTTTTTGTAAAATAGGGAATAATGTGTATAAAAATAAATAGCGAGTGAAATATATACTAAGTATTGAGGAAGCAAGGATACACATAAAATGTAATCTTTTTTTACCCCAAACTACTGACATTTTTTTGTACCGTGACCAGAACAAATAAACATCAAGATCATCAACATCCAGTTTACTGGCATCGCATCATCGATGGCTTGACCTCTTGGCATTCCTCCAGGGCGAGTTTACGGAAAGGCAGTGGAGTGTTCAGCTAAGTACGATTTGTTTGACGGAATTTTATTTGCACAAAGAAGCTGTGCGTTGGCTAGTAAGTTTGAGCACTTCGCTGTTTTGTTTTGCCTTTGTTCTTGAAACTTCGAGGCCTTGCATATACAGTGCGCCTTTATTATATTTGGGCGCGTTTTAGCGACTTGCACTTATTTACTGACTGTGGCATGAGAGCAGCACAGTCATCAGAGTTTTTCAGTGTAACAGATTTTCTAGTTTTATGCGCACGTGTTTTGTTCACAGTCCTCATGGCCTCAGTTAACATACGATTGTTCACGCAGAAACGGTTATCGCTCAAAAAGAAGATCGCGTATATCGAGGATCTGTTCAATAGAGAGGAAGAGGACTCTCCTCGTTGTACAAAGCCAGGCGCAGCTAGAGCACGTATAGAACGCTTAAAGAAAATGTTCCACACATATCCAAATACGCACGATATGCTCGTCCTACTTACTCTCTCTCTCTCTCCCTCTTTGGTGAGAAGCTGATGAGTTGTATTTGCACTGCACTTCTACATCTTGCTTTGTCCATCATTGCTTATACCTCCGACTGGAGTTATTTTTATAGTTGCATCTAGTCGAAATCCAGGAAGGCTCGCACTATGCTCATCTGGTGGTTTTGACCTCCTGGGAACTGACGTTACTACTTTTATTAAATAACTGCTGCCATAACCTACAAATTCTGGTTTTTTGTTCTGCTGGTCTTCGATAGAGTGATTCCCTGTTCTACCAACGCTGAGTATTTGTGGCTGTGACATGTTTTGCAGCGGCTATTGGCTGTTGACGTGGTGTGCTGGATTGTTATGACAAATAAAATGCATATACTGCTGATTAATGATTGGGAGCAGTTAGGTAGACTTTTACACGGAGTGTGAGACCCCGAGTCCAAAGTGGGTGCACAATTGGTCGAAGAAGGAGGTTGCGCAGCTACTGCAGAAAATAGTGGTTACTGTGAAGCGCTCTTTTCGACATACAGGAGTGAAAAAGTTTTGCGCGGGTGAAGACCATTTTGAATGCTGGAAATGCTTTTTGTAATGCCATATCTATGGTATTGATCTTTTACACGACAAAACTAGTAAAGGAAAATACCGCTAAAATAAATATGAGTGCCTTTGAGGAGGCACCTCGCTCTGTGTCTCAAGCTACCGCAGGGATTTCAGGGCCATCAAACGCCGCTGGAGAAGGTCTGGCCTCTCTGTCCTATGCACATGTAGCGTTAGGCAATAGTATTAGTAATCGTAAACTAATACTGAATAAAGGGAAAGCACTCCCTATTAACAAAGCTGAACGGATCATTGTAGGCCCTTGTGTGAATAATACTGATAAATTTTGCTTGGCTAAAGACACTAAGAATGCATTGATTGGAAATATTAAAGTATCTAAGCTGCGTATCAGAGTTGAGAGAGTAAATATGCTGTCCCAGAAAAATGTTGTTATTGAGGGTAATGTGCTGGCAGCTTTGGCTGATGGTTCAGCCTTACGAAACATGGGGCTTGAAGTCAAACCTGATGATAAATTACTACCTCGCATAATAGTACATCACATACCTGTTAGCTTTGCTAAAGAAAAAATTGTAAAATCTGTTATAAATCAGGATTTGACGGAGGCCACTTCTGCTGACGTCGCATTGGTGTACATGTGTCCTGCTGGTAAACAGAAATATAAATCGTGGGCTCTTCAGGTGACTCCTGCTGTATGTTCACTTATATTCAGGCGTAGCCGCATCTACTTAGGGTGGCTTGAATACCGTTTTGCATACCATATAAGTGTACTTTAATGCTACAAATGCCAAGGATTTGGGCACATGGCTAATATTTGTAATGATAATACTGCGTGCAGTTTTTGCGCTGGTCTGCATGAATCCAAGCTATATAAGACAAAATCTCAAGTGAAGTGTAATAACTGTTGTAATAGTAATCTGACCCATGTATCTCATACGGCATTTGGCTCTGCTTTATCTCTAATTTTACGATTTAAAATTAAACGCAAATCATGTAGCATTAATTATGGCGAATAATATCGGGGTGACTACTAGACGCAACCTTATAATTGGCCATGTTAATGCCCGGTTCTTAGAAGCGCACCTTGAAGATATACGCAGCATAATTATCAATAACAGTGTCTACATTTTTGGTATTAGTAAATCATTTCTAAAGATGTCTGGGGGGGTCCATCCGGAGTTTCTGTTAGCTGAGATAGTCGTTTACTCGTTGCAACTGCTATGCGGAATTGTTTACAGTCCAGCGAAGGCTTGATACTGGGCTAAAATTAAAGAAAAAATTATGAACTGCAGCATTGTCTATGACCATCTTGTTTTTTTGAGAGACCTCAACATCGACTAGGCGGTAGACCCCACTAATCGTCATATACTTAAACAATCACCTAATACTCTTGGTCTCTTGAGGGTCTAATTGGCTTTACACACCATACCGATTCTTCAGAATCAACGATCGACTACATTTGTACTAGCTGTATTGATAAAGTTTTATTTTATAAGCAGCTCAGTGGTCCCTGGATATCTTGGCATGACACGCTGCTGGTTAAGTTGGATGTTCCTGGTACAGTCAACATGGTAATTACACAATGGAAATGATGCTACCGAGAATTGTGCAATGAGCTAGTGCTTAAGGACCTTCAGTTGATTAATTGGCGAATGGTGATAGAGGCTCCTATGGTTCATGTTAAGGTTGAACTGTTCTCTTTGACTTTGCTTACGGTTCTTGACCGTCATGCCCCGTTTTAAGAGGTTAGAATCAGGAATAGGCCTTCGCCATGGATGAGTGGCAATATTAGGAACCTCATTCGAGAACGTAGCGCAGCATGGGGACATTGTAGACGGATCCATAGTCAAACTTTTGGTGTGGAGTACAAGAGTCTACACAATCTGGTAAAACTTGCCCTTCGCAATTGGAAACACACTTACTATCACGATAGACTACAGAGGTGTCGAGTTCCTGCTAAGGCTTGAAGGGTTATTGATGACCTTAGACTTTCACAGAACAATAGAAATCCATCCGAGTTTCCGGCATCTCTTGCGACTATGAACAAGCACATTGTTGGTACTGGCGGACGGCTCCTATGCATGATCTACGGCCCACTGTGCGCATTTCGGCCGATAACAGGTTTCACTTACAAGTTCATTGGCTTCCAGGACCTTGTTAAGGCCCTTACCTTCTCACACACCAACGCGTTGGGTCATGATGGTCTGCCGCTATCCTTCGTTAAACTATGTATGCCAATCAATTGGCCCATACTTGTTGATATATTCAACATGTCACTTCAAACTAGCGTCTTTCCATGATCCTGGAAAAGGTCTTTTGTGGTCCCTGTACCTAATTGTAAGCATGCCAACGTTTTCAATTCGTTTTACCCTATCAGCATCCTTGATGCTGTGGCTAAGCTACTTAAGCCGGTGGCATACAGGCAAATGATAACGTTTATCGAGGATGGCGCTCTTGTAGGTGATTGTCAGTCTCGATTTTGTAGAATGCACAGTACTAGCACTGCGCTACCGAAGGTTATAGATGACTTTAAACTTGCGATGGATATACGTCAGGTGACGCTACTTGTTTTGGTGAAACCTTTTTTGAGATTTATAAAAATAAGTAATAATAATAATAATAATAATAATAATAATAACAGTAATAATAAAAATAATAATAATAATATTAACAATTGCAATATGTTTAAAAAATGTGTAGAAAAATCATTACAATTCTTTGTGTTAAAGTAAGAGAGTTTCATCTATAGTGAAGGTATGCATTTTATAATTTAGAAATTTGAATTTTTAGTAGCGTTATGTACGTTAGGTAGAGGCGTGAATAATTCAGATGTAAGACAAGTGGTGATGCGATTATCTCAACTATTGGTCTTTTCATGGCTCTGTGTTTATTGCGCTGTATCGTGTGGCCCAGTGACTTAAAGGCCTATAAGTTAGCTAACAACCTAGTTCTTGATGCATGCTTCAACGCGTTATCACTTGCTGTCATTTTCTGTCTTATTGATTGGTAGATCCATAGTTTACACGAGGATTTAATAAGTATAGTTAGAAAAGGAGCAACTCTAATAAAAGAAAACAGTAGGGCATCATTAAATGCGCTTAGCGTATCACTTGGGTTCTTTTTCATCAATTTTAAATTAAGCCCATGCATTGTGTTGGAAATAATCTGATTTAGAACCGTTTGATTTATACTATTGATCACGAGCACAAAATTACACTTCGCGCCCTAAGTAAGAAAAACATTATATGCAGTAAAGGCGATCTGATATTGTCACCACTTCGAGATTAAATCCAGGATATTCGGAAGAAGGTTGGGTCTAACGTGTAATGTGTCGTTCAACGAGATAGAGTGTGACGTTTTAGCCGAAGCATTAAACACTACTCTAAGGTTAGTAGTGGAACTTGACTCATGACTCACTCCATGATGTGGGAGCGTCCAATAGTCGGAATTAGCTGGAAGTTTCCAAGTGACCATGTGATCCAATGCCAGGTTCTCTTGCATTAACTCCTTGTAAGCTTAATCTAGTTTAGGATTGCCTTCAAACTTCCTCTTCATGGAGTATAATATTGCACGAGAAGCTCGTTGATTTAAAATTTTATTAGAGAAGAGCACTGAGGGGTTCACATTGAAAGGGAGTTTCACTATGAACCGACCGCTTTCATCGCGTAAATGATTAGCTAGAAAATGAATCTCGCATTCTTGCTCTTCCTAGTTGTATTTTTTGGTGTAGTCGGGGATCTCCTCTAGAGCCCAAAACTTGTGGAGAGTCTCAGACAAATTGGAGACTAAAACTTAATTGATAGCTAAAGAGAATTCGCGATCAGGAACACCTTCAGCTCCTATTGGTCCGAACAACAGCCATCCTAGTTTTAAAGACGTGGCTATGGGTTCCAAAGGGGTAACTCTTTTAAAGTTGGACTTTATAATTTCAGCGAGTACCACTGCCTTTAAGATCAAGTCTATTTTATTGGTCTGCATGAAGCAAGGGTTAGCTAATCAAATAGCAATGAAAGCTGAGGAAAGCTTCACGGGAAGAATCGAGGGGGAGGGCGATAAGAAGAGACTCGCGGCAGAATCAGAGCCTCGACTTTAAGAGTCAAGCCGGAACTAAAGTAAGGTTTGATCTCTATGAGAATAGAAGCTGTGGGTTTTTCAATAATTACCTCGCCGAAATCCACTAGTCAAGTGTCTGTTTTTCTTTGTTTTCATTGCGAAAGATCGCTCAAAGTCTGAGAAATCATTGAGCATTGTGATCCTTGATCGATGAAGGCTTGAACTAAGAATTCATTTCCGCTAATACTCTGAACACAGACACGAGCGGTGGACAGGAGAATACCGTGCTTATTAACCATCTCTGAGCGACTGAACTAGCTTACTGACACTTTGGGTTCGTCGTCAGTTTCGGACTCTACATCACTTGAATCCTTGGCTGTTTGGTACGTGGTAGTCGTCTTCGTGGGTTTTTCAAGGTGCAACAAAGTGTGGTGTTTGGCGGTACATTTACAGCAACGTACTGAGGAGGGGCACTTCTGAATGAAGTGCGAACCAAAGCAATTCAGACATCTTTTAATTTGAAAAACTAATTGTTTTCTTTCGGCTACACTTTTCTCAATAAAATTGAGACAAGACTTCAGAGGATGACGGCCTTCACATATTATACAGCTACTCTTTTCTCTAGCTGAGGCGTGAATGGTAGATGTTCTCAAAGATTGACAATAGCTAAAGCTACGCTCTTGAGAGCCCTTTAATATTAGTGATTGGTTAAAGAAGAAATTCTTGAGCTGAGTAAGAGAAGGAGGACCTGTGTCGGCGCTTAAGCACTTCTGCCAATCTTGCTCGGTCTCAGCTTAAAATTTGCTTACTACTAGTTCAATAAACAAATCGGCGTTACTTACATTGCATTCAATAGCTGCCAACGAATCAAGAGGAGTTTGCATTTCTCCTCTCAGTCTTTTGAGCTCAGAGAGGGTGTAATGCTTTATAGGCTTGCACGCTACGATAGTCTTAGTATAAGTGGAAACGAGCCTTCTTTGGCTCCTGTTACTTTTGCACAAGGTGCTCCAAGCTATCTCGTAATTTTCAGTGATTATCGGCAAGCTATTCATTAACTCAGTGCCTCTCCGGCTAGATGAGAAGAAAGGTAATGGAACTTTTTAATCTGCGAGATACAAGTTCGTTTATGAACAGTTGACCAAAAAATGTCCTCAAAGGGTTGCCAAGCTTGAGGATCTCCCGAAAATATGACGATAACGATCCGAGGAAGTTGCGGATAATCGTTCGTCACAGGATTCGAACCACCGAACCAATTTAGCGCAGACTCATCTAAAACGGTGGACGGTTTAAACTGAACGATGAAGTCATTGAAGGCTCATTTGGAAGTGCAATAATTGTCTTCAAGCTTTTCAAACTGTTTAGAGGTGCAGTATGGGTGCCTCTGGTCATAGTCGTTCGCTTGGCTAATTTTTTGATGATTAATTTGAGCTCTTTTGTATCGGTCCTCTAAACGCTCTGTGTGCGCTAAAGCTCCTTCTTTGGTCATCTTTGTTTGACTTAACTTTTTAAAGTTTACAAGGGCCTTAGCGATTAAATCTTGCAAAGTTTCCTGCGCTTTAAAGAGATCCTCCATGGTGATCAATGAGGGTTGAACAAATGGTCAAAGTAAGGCACAAGTAGGAAAAATTAGGCTTTAGTGGTGCACGAGTAAAATCTAATCGTAATTCAAAAACAAAAAAAAACAAAAATAATAAATAAAACCCCCTAGCACGGTGAATTAAATTTATACTTTCAAGCCCTGCGTCAAACATATAATTTCGTTAATAATCGCTCGTTCACAGTGATTTGAACACACCGATGCAAAAAAATATAAAAGATGTGAGGGAAATTTTTTATTTTAATGTCTTAACCTAAGATATACGCTAAAAAAACATTTATTATATCAAAATAATCAATTCGCTTTTATATGCTTGTGATTTTGCTCCATGGTGATTGCTAAAACAAACGAGGTTTTCATAAAATATTTAATTAGATTTTGATAATTTTCTAAACTTTTTTTGTATAGTCAACAGATTTTATTGACTCTTTCCTAAAATCTAAACATTTGATTATCAATTAATATATTACAGATCAGAGTGTACTTATAGCAATCGTTTTTGAGTTCTTGAGTCTAAAAATATAATGAATAATAAAAGAACAATGTGAGTAATTATTATTTAGATTCTGTGGTTAATGACTTCCTGGCGAAAAAAAGTTTGCGTCGCTTGAGCTACAAAATCTTTAAAAATTAAAATATAACTTAGCGAATAAAAAAATTCCTCAATGTCCCTTTCTGCACTGCTTGGCTGCCGATGTGACCAGCTTTGTTTACGCTAGAAGCTCGTAGGTCGGCTCAAGTACGCTGTACCGTCATCTTCTTCTGGAATGTTTCGGCGTCTTCTTTTCTTACTTCGTATCGTCCTTTTGATCTAGCACTTTCCAGTAATTTTCTATACAAGTATCTCTCTTTTTCAGCGGCGCGTAAGTAATCACCACACGCTTTTACTGTCGCTCTGTTTTGTGGCATATTTCTGCCGATCTCTGCCTGCGGGTATTTTTTCTTGCAGTGAAGTTGCTTGCTCTCTTATGCAACTACCTCCGTGAGCGTTATCTCCGGTAGAAGTTGCATATTTCTGACTCACGGCACGGTTTTGTTCGCTCTCAAATCCAACCTACAAATTGGGACCCATCGCCTGCTGCTTGGTGGTGAGAGTCTGGCTGCTGAGAGCATCAAGTTGCCGCCCTTCGTTTCCTGGAATTGGCGGCCATGTGCGCTGTCTGCTACAGGTGCGTTGTCTGCTACAACTGCGTGACAGTTGATCTCCATCCCTACTGTCTCTCAGGTGTATAACAAATAAAAAAATCATCATGCATTAAATGCAGGCGAACAGCTCGCACGGGGGCGATACTAAGAACTTGTACAAGATGCTCTTCGGTATATCATGACGCTTGCTTGGATTGGACATTGCTAAAATCAAAAAACGAAAAACTAGCTCGCGCACCAATAATAACAAAACTAACACTAACGCACACAGTAAAAACAAACCTGCGCGGAAATCATCTGTCGCCGGCCGGTGATGTAGTTGATTCGACTTGTGATACGTTGAAAGCAAGAATATTTACAGTAAGAAAGTATTAGGCAGACTAATTATGGCCGTTAACAGGTAAGCACGCTTGCGTCATGTCTCCCTCTCTCTCTCTCTCTCAGTGTCATGAGAGTAATAATAAGGATCATTATTAATCTTTATTCGTCATGTTAAATAAACATATACATTAGTTAATCTGTTTTTTTCATTGTGTTTTCTACCTCGCCACACATTTATTTAATCAACTAATATGTATGTTCATTATGTCATAAACTTTCTATCTTGATTACCTGAGTACCCAAGTTTTAAAACTTGCCAGTCATTCAGTTCCGGCCTTTTACAGCTTAGAATAAAATATGATGTAATTTTCTTTAGCAATGATCTAATGGGGGAGTCTGGACCTTATGCTCCCTTCTCCCTGCGAATGCGCCAATGACAGAAAGTAGAGTTACAGTGTTACAACTGTGAAGATTTAAAAAAATCTTTGTGAAATCATAAACCAGGGGGTATTAATGGGTCATGAGACCTAGGGTAAGAATGAAGTTCTTGAAACATGAGATGAGTGCCGCGAAATAATTAAACATGAGAAGAGTGTCGAAAAACATCGTAAAATAAAGAAACACAATTTCTCAGGTAACAAAGGGGTCATGAGACCCATAGAAAGAGCGACGCTCTATAAGAATAAGTACTGCATTCATGTAGTTTTGTAAAACAAAAACTTAAAAAACAAATAAAAATAAAAAAATTTAGTTTAGTACTCACGATGGTTGAACTTCGTTAGTACATTGTACGTAAATGCAGTACCTACGAAGTTCAACTACCGTGACTACTAAGCTATTTTTTTTATTTTTATTCATTTTTCAAGTTTTTGTTTTACTGAACTACATGAATGCAGTTCTTATTCTTATGGAGCTTCGTTTTTTGTATGGGTCTTGCGACCCCTTTTTTACCTGAGAAATTGTGTTTCCTTCTTTGATGATGTTTTTAGACACACATCTAAAGTTTAATTATTTTTTGGCACTCATCTCATGTTTAAGGAACTTCGTTCTTACCGTGGATCCCATGACCCATTTATACCCACTGGTTTGTTTCTTTTAATTTTTTTTATTTTTTTTGTGACTTTCTTTATATCATTCCTTTTTTATTTTTATTTAGCCTTTTTTTTATAATTTTTTTTTCATTACATTAGTTTTTTTTCATTCCATTGTATTTTTTCGTGTCTTTTTTGATTTTATTTCATTTTCCATTTGATTACATTTTTTTTAGAATTTATTTTTTTTTTTCATTTTATTTCATTTTTTCAATTTTTTTTTAAACTTTATTTTCTTCATTTTTATTTCATTTCCTTTTTCAATTTTTTTTCGTTTCATTTTATTTTTTTGTGTCTTTTGTAATTTTATTACCTGTATCTCAT
>NW_019379503.1:0-56647 GCF_000648655.2 Copidosoma floridanum | reverse complement strand
TTCGATTTTGATTTTGAAGGACTTGAACCCATTTCAGGTTAATTTACAACTAAAATTACCTTCTAGGCAGTCCACTGTATCACTACCAACGACTTCAAAGTCAGAGCATTAATTTTATTTCGAAATACTTAGCTTAAAAAAAACCAAAATTTAAAACTAAAAGTTGCAACTGAAAGAAGAGTTGCAACTGAAAGTTGTAACTCTTCTTTCTCCCAGTGGCAATTTCCAGTTGCAACTCTTCCTTCAGTTGCAATTTCCAGTTTTAAGTTTTGGCTTTTTTTTTTAGCTAAATATTTCGAAATTAAGTTCATGCTACGACTTTGAAGTCGTTGGTAGTGATACAGTGGACTGCGTAGAAGGTAATTTTAGTTGTAAAAAAAATCATTAAGCTTAGCAAGGGCCTAGTAAACCAAAGTTAAAAAAAAATACTTTTAGAAAATCGTTTTAACAACTAAAACAAACATTCAGACCGTCCACTATGTATATATCTCTACAGACGACTACGAAATCATAGCATTACTAAAAATTCGAAATTTTTGGGATGAAAAACAGCCGAAACTCGAAACGCCCGTATCATTGTAAGTAATAGATAAATGAAACCAGTGGACGGTGGGTGCTTGTGCCCCCAAGAATAAAGTTATACTTTCATAACATTCTGTGGCAAACAATATATGAATGAAAATACCGAGAAAAATGCCTTGTATAAAACGATATTTTCAATAACCCTATGCGACGTATTGCAGGTGGTCCAGTTATTATTTGAACAATGATATTCAGTAATTGGGTGTGGCTTTAATAAATATTATAATATCAAATTAATAAACAATTATTAATAATATATTATGTAGATAAGAATAGTTTCGATTAAAGCCATGGCACGACGTGCTGACAAGCTCTTCAGTACAAGACTGTGTGCTTTCATCTTCAGTAGGGCAGTATTACATCATTACATGGCAGTGAATGTTGCTGCAGGACGTTCATCACACATAGGTTTTTTCATAGATATCATTGAAACGTGCATTTGTTATAGCATGAAAATACCCACAAAAAATTGCACATCGTTTAACTGTATTGTTTTTTATATGTTTAATTTGAAAAAAAATTTTGATTTATTATTCAACCATATTAAAGAATCACGTAAAATTGCATTTATAAGAAACTGATCTGTTGAGAGCTCCCAATTTTTTTTATGTTAGGTTACTATTATATAAACGTATCAAATTTTGAAATTAATCTACAAGTTGTTTTTTTAATAAAATAAGAAATAAAGGATCAAGTATTTGTAAAAGCCCATTTATAGGTACATCCATATAAAAAAAATAATTGCCAGCGTTGCTACATACTTGCGCTCCTCCTACCTTTCTAAACCTTCCTCCCACTAACTGTGATGAACGTTTTTAACTCAAAAAAATCACCTTAGTCTCGAATACAAAAACTGTGAAAGAATAAAACGCAACGAAAATTAACTACTGTATTCAGTTACGAACAATTTAGTTACGAACCACACTATAAGTAGAGGAAACCGAAATCCCATATAGGAAGTGTTCGTAGCAGAGTGGGTAAGCATATTCGGCTCGTATGCAAGAGGTCGAGGGTTCAAATCTCTCAGAAAGGTTTTTTTTTTTTTTTTAGAATTGTAGAAGAAAAAAATTTAAAGTTGAATAAAAATTACTGTGGAAAGAAATAATTTTGACTCAATGAAACATTAATTGCTTAGTGTGTGTGCTTTGGTGCTTTGATGGTGTAGTGTGAATATGGATGGTGGGACAAGGCAAAACGGAGAGAGATAAAAGGAGGTGTGCAAGAGACTAGTGCAGCACGATTGGAAGAGACAGGGTAAGGGGAAGTGTGTAGGGGACTGATGGTAAGGGTGACGGGGTAAGGGGGGAAATAAAATGAATTAGTAGGAAGAGACTTCTAGTAAGTGACTTCCGTTTCATAAAAATCTGTCATTTTTAAAATTTCAGCCCCCCTAGCACGCAACATAAAGACCTTCATTCTAAAAACATTATAAGTGTGCCACACATTTCTGTACAGAAAAGATATATTTCTTCTTTGCAGCAACCTAAAAAATATGATATAAAAAACACTTCTTAACGTTACAAATAACTGTTAGCTATAAAAAAAGTGTACATATATATATATATATATATATATATAAATTCCAGACAATGAAGTAGGGGNTTCAACTTGCAGTTGCAGCAAAATCTGTGGTAACATTAAAAGTATCAGAGAAATCATTTGAGTCTTAGTTATTTGACACAAGAAGACTCTAAAAAAATTATCAGATGAAAATAGTTGTTTAACGTGTTACACGTAAATAATGCAAAAAACATCTTTTAAGATGTTAATCACAATCCAAAAATATTTAATGCTGGGACGGAAATAATTTTAGCAAGAATTTTATAAGATAATGAGCTAAGATGTACTAAGCAAAAAGTAATGTGCTATTTGTATTAGAGATTAGTAAGGAGATTGCCAACTGCAATGCTTGCCCACTTTTTTCCACTGGTTTGAGCACCCAATGTGGCCACGGGCTGAACCAGGTGTAAATTTTTGTTTTTTATTTGAGATGCAAATTTGTTTATTGGATTCGCGTAGAATAGGCAAATATTTTAAAGACACGTGGAAGGCATATTTGCTGTGTGCAGGTGTATTGGTGCCATCTGATGGTGAAACAGTGCGTAATTTCAAGACTTTAGAGGATCTAATACATTATAAGTATCACAAATTTACAGATTTATCACAGCAGAAAACCTAAAAACAACAATAATTTCAACAAGTGTGAATATCCTAGTTGTCTGTTATGTATAATGTTAAAGCAAAAATGACAGTGACATCTGAATTATTAAAACAAAAACACCACTTAACCCAGTAACATATTCTTAAACTGTAGTATCGAAGCAGAACTGACTCATGTAGACTGTGAACTGATGCAGGTATGACGTAAGCGACAGTAAGTGACATCTCCACTAACCTTATTTTATTAATTACCATTCGTATAATTAAAGATTATATTTAATATCTTTTAAATAAAAATTTAAGCTATGAGTTTTTCATGATAATAATAGTATTTACCTTCGGTGATTCAAAATATTGAAAAACTCAATAACATGCAATCAATAATGTTATGAGTCCTCAAGAGTTCTGAAATTTTGCACATTTCTCTCACCATGGGTTGTTAGATCGCTTTTTTTTACCCTCTCAAAGGACGTGCACACAGCGACTACCGAATGTGCGCCTACGAGGAGAGTAGTGGAAATGTCGGCTATATTGATGTGTAGCTGAGCGCACAGCCAAAGCAAGCGACGACACGAGTTTTTCTCTTCTGACTGCAACCAAGTATATGTCACATATATTTAATTGACTTGCTCTCGCTCTTGCTTCAATGTTGTCTATCAATCCTTTTTAATTTCAATTAAATCATGGTACCCAACGCTCATGATTATATGCACGGTTTTTTAATTTCAAAAAACATTATTTTTTAATTCTCTCGTACTTTTGACATTCCGAAGTTCATACATATTTTCAAAAAATGTACAGCTTCAACTTTTTTTTAAGGTTGTCAGTGCAGCTTTAACCACTTAATTATTAATTTTACACATCATAACTGCTGTGAATTGAAAGACATGCTCCGGAGAATATCTATGAACGTATGTGATGACTTCGAACGATTATCCTCGTATCCATCGGATAGCTAAGATGGATAAGGCTTATGCTGATTCGTGGATCGTTTTGTAATCTAGGGTTCAAATTACCTCACCACAGATTTTTTTTTTTTTTTNTCAAAATGCATAAATTATGTTCAAATCCTTAAAAGTTATTTTTGTATTATAAAATTATGAAATTGCTTTGCTAACATAAGTATCAAAGTCACAATATCTGTTTTGATGAATCCAAAAAAAATGTTGACAATACTTATATACTTTTGAACGAAACATAAACAAAAGAAGTTGAAACAAATTGATAACTTGAATTTAAAAAAAACAAATCTGCCGTGACGTAAATTTGAACCCTAGATTGCAAAACGATCTACGAATCGGCATAAGCCTTATCCATCTTAGATATCCGATGGATATGAGGATAATCGTTCGAAATCACATACGTTCATAGATATCCTCTGGAGCATGTCCTAAAATTGTTTGAAAATCTTTAATTGGGTGTGCTACTACTAATTAATTTTAGACGGCCAGAAGAATTGTAATGAATAAAACAGTTCAATTAATAGATAATTAAAATTGTCCGCAAAGATTCTGTGACAAAATTTTTTTTAAATACCGTAGTATTTTATTTAAAAAATACTTTTAACAACGATACCATTAGGTAAGTGCAAGAAAGAGTCTGTTCAGAGTAAAAGTGAAGAAAGAGCCTTTTCAGATTTTTGGGCAAAAGAGAGTCTTTTTAAACTAAAAGAAAAAGCCTTTTTATGCAGAGGTACACTAAGGTGTATACTAAGCCGGCGTTGATCAGTACAACAACAAAGACCGAGTCTGACGAGGTTGATGTTAAGCCCAATGAATTGTTGCTCAACATTATTCACTGAAATTTTGGAGTTTTTATTTGCTTCTCACCTAGCTCACAGTTGGTCATGTACCTCTATACAAATCCATACGTTTATTCTATACTGAAGATTAAACTGAAAAGTTTAAAAAAAAGACATAGGAGCCTTTTTAATCAATTATTTTACCTCTATTTTAAGGTAGTTATGTATATATTTTTATTGATCAATTACTGAAGCATTTGTTTATAACATTATCATGGATCACTAGATATGATGAGGTGCTTATTGGCCCATGATTGAATTAATTAAGCAACAATTATCAACACAAGCGCCAATTACCAGGTACCGTAGACCGCTTACTGACCAATAATAACATTAATAAGTGTAAGGTGGCCAGTAAGTACCCCATGTTGTTTCATGATAAGCGCTTTTGTTATCAACAAATGCTTTGTTAATCGTTAAGATGCTCAGTCAGCGCCCCATCATAAATAAGTAGTGATCTACGATAATGTTATGATTTAATGCTTTATTTATTGATATGTATATATACATAAATGTAGTACGAACTTAAAATCGGAGGAATCACAATTAAAGGCTCCTAGTTATATTCAATTTAAAAAGGCTCTGTTATGCCTCTTACTCTGAAAAGACTCTTTATTATGCTAACCTATCGAATTTTTAGTGTGTCAGGAATTGTGAGAACTAAAAAAAGTTTTTAACTACCGATTCGTGTATAAATAAAAAACAATCCTGGGTCAATTTTTGCTCCCAAAAGCTTCTATCAAGAGTTGAAATAGTATCAATAAACACATTTGTAGTGCAAAATCGTTAAAAAATCTACAGCTTTCTGAAAAAATCGACCAATTATTTATCCTAGTTTTCCATGTTTTTCTTTAAAGTCGTGAAGTAATCAAACTAGTTTTACGTACTTATGTGCCTACTATTTTATAATAAATTAATGAAGCTATAATTTTCTAAAATTATTAAACAGAACTTTTAAAAAAAAATTTTAAAGATTTCAAAGTTTAGCTACTCATCTTTAAAGTTCCGTGAGCTTTTTAATAAAAGCAACTTGCGTTACGTGGTTGAAGATATCGATAATATGACTATGCTGATATAACTACAAAAAAAAAAAATTATCTGCCTTGCGTAGAATGGCTAGGGGTGCTTTTTGATGGTCTATTTTATAAACCAAAAATATCTTACAAACAATTATATAAATTTATGATGAACATTGTGTGTTGCCCAAAATGTAAAATTAATGAACTGATTGCGAGGGTTGAAAGTCCAGTTTAAATCGTAAATTTTAATAATTCTTATAGTAATTGATCAATAAAAATATATGTACAGTGCCACCTTCAGAACAGAGAAAAAAATTTTTGTTAACTGAATATGATTTACGTGCTGTGAAAAGATTTTGATAACTATTTCTGTAAAATTATGATAAGAATTTATTGTATTTAAAGAGGTTAATTGCTTATTCATAATACAACTTTTTTTTTTAAATCCATACTTCGAGTTACAAAAAGTTGAAACTAGTATGTATTAAATAAAAAAAAGCTTTATTCAGTCTCTGTATGGCTCTTTAATCTAAAATACGCACTATTTATGAAGACTTAAGAATCTGCTTTAACATTTTTACATAAAAAGTGACCATTTTCTTTCAATTCACCCCCCCCCCCTTTTATTTTCATCTACTGGTCCTATGTGGTTGAGACTGGTATCTCTAGGGTAAAATTTGATGCGCTTTCTGGTGGTGTAACTTAAATTGTTATAGGTTCGACTATTTTTAAAATATAATTTTTATTTCTGAAAAAAAAAATTTTATTAGTTATTTCGTCTTTGAATTCACTTCCTCCGATCAGATAATTGTATATAAACATGTTCTGAAAAAAATTATACCACTAGGGCATGGTTAAAAATTAAATCACATCTGTTAATATTTTAAATTATTCCCCTGCAGGTTTAACCTGCGTTCTCGAGCTACTAGTCCTAACTTCAAGCATACAGAGCTGAGTTTCGTTTGTTTTATTTGAAGGTTACTGTTCTGGTATCGAGTTTCTTGATAATTTTTGTCTTTTTCTTTATGATAACCAATTGCAGCAATAGGTACCCGAGAATTAAAATAAACTTTAAAATTAATTTTTTCATGCAAAATTTAAAACATAAAAACTTGTTTAGTTAGAAGCGTGAATTATTTCAAATAATTTTTTTTCTCCGTTTCCTGTTCTTTAGCAGAAGTAACCGAATGCTGTGTGCGAGCAGTGCGAGCTTGCCTTCTGTTTCCAGACCGCTACTAGCAGTAATAACGATTAAAGAATAAAACTGGCTCTTCAAAGTGTGTTAATTTTGTGAACAAAAATAATTTAAAATCAACTCAATTCTTTTACTTGAAAAATTTATAAACGAGCATTCCTCGTTGCTACTACTTTGATTTGCTAATAAAACATTCTCCTGTTAAAACAACCACTAATAAAAAGATCTATTATTGAAATAAGAAGTACAGGGATATCTTCTGGAGGTTAAATCGTGTGTATTTATAAAACTGTTACCACTGCTGTATTTCGTCTTCCAGGAAAAAATATAATCTACGAAAAATCTTGCAAAACGATGCATCTATCAATTGATTGAACAGAGAAAAAATCATTAACTATAACGATTTATCGGTAAAACAATCTGCCAATCAACTGATTCGCAAGTAAAACGATCTACTCGTGAAACAATCCGCTGGTATGACAATCTGTTCAGAAAACTATCTGCCAGTGAAGCAATCCACCTGTGAAACAATCTGCACGTAAAATCATTCGCGGGTCAAAATATTCGCCAGTAAAAACATCTGCTTGTTGATTTATCCAGCTGTGAATGATCGCCAGTAGAAACATACGCTAGTTTAACGATCAATCTGTAAATCAATACGGAAATTAATGAATTTGACATTGAAACGATCTGCTCGTAAGAAAATCCGTCAATTAAACAATCCGCCAGTATAACGATCTGTGAAACGATCTGCTACTGAAACGATCAGCTTATTGAACGATTCGCCTGTGAACTGATCTGCCGGTATAACAATGTTATCGTGAAACGATCTGCTCGTGTAACGATCTGCCTGTAAAACGATCCACTGGCGTAACGATCTGCTCGTGAAACGATCTGCTCTTAAATCGATCCACCCGTAAAATGATCTGCCGGTAAAATGATCTGCTCGTAAAACGATCTGCTAGTGTATTGATCTACCTGTAAAATGATCTACCGATGTAACGATCTGCTCGTGAAATGATTCACCTGTGAAACAATCTGCACGTAAAATCATTCGCGTGTTAAAATATTCGATAGTAAAAGTATCTGTTTGTTGATTTATACAGCTGTAAATGATCGCCAGTAAAAATATACGCTAGTTTAACGATCACTCTTTAAATCAATACGTAAAGTAATGAATTTGCCATTGAATTGATCTGCTTGTAAAAAAATCCGTCAATTAAGCGATCCGCCAATATAACGATCTGCCCGTAAACTGATCTGCCGGTAAAACGATCTTCTCGTGAAACGATCTGCTAGTGAAACGATCCACCTGTAAAGCGATCCACCGATGTAACGATTTGCTCAGAAAACGATCCGTCAATTAAACGATCCGCCAATATAACGATCTTCTCGTAAAACGAATAGTTAATGAAACGATCCGTCAGTATAACCGTCTGCTCGCATAAAGATTTGCCCGTAAACTGATCTGCCAGTAAAACGTTTTTTTCGTAAAACGATCTGCTAGTAAATTGATGTACCTGTGAAACTATCTGCTTGTGAAATAATCTGTCAGTGAAATGTAATTAATAATTCACCATTAACTGTTCTCTGCTCGGTTCTCTGCCATGAACGATTTCATTATAAGATGTTTAATTTGCAAAACTATTCATAGTTGTTTATGTTTATAACTTTTTGGTGGTCTTAAAACCAACTGATTTGGATGGGTAGCATATGGAGATGAAGTTGCATAAATTTGATTACAACTGTTTATCTGTGAAGAAAGTTTGAATAATTTCTACAACAAAATGATGGCCATTCTTGACCCTGTATTAAATTGTTTACTGTCGAAGGAATTGATTTGTCAAAAAAAAAAAAAAAAAATGATTTCTGCCTTCATGATCTGCTTATATTACAATTATATTCTACTAGCAGCCCTCCGTCTCGGCTTCGCCCGAGACTTACTAAATAAAACACCGTAGTGTGTTGACATGTAATGTGAAACATTTTCAGTTAGAAATTTTACTCATATTCCTGATACATCTCAGAACAAAAATCTTCTTACATATTTTTTCGGAATCCATATAGGTTATTTGGTTAAATAATGAGGTGTAAAAATTCAAAAAAATTATTATGCTGAAAAGTACCGTGCGTTCTTTATGCCATAAAATAATCGGTGGCTATAAGAAGCCGTTGATTTACAGTTTCTCCCGTGTAATTCACGAAAACGGCTATTTTTTAAAGCTGTTAGGATTTTTAAGCCCCAAAAAATTTATATTAAAAAAAAAATTTTTTTCTCATATCTCACAACTTTATTACCAGAGCAACAAAGACCTGGACCTTAAACCCTACATTTTTATTGCCACAAAAACACAAATACATTTTCTACTCATTAAAAAATCTGAAGTAGGATCTTTAAAGATTTCAAAGATTGCTGTGAGGGTACAATGAAAAGCTGATCTCTCACGTAATGGACTCTTTAGTTGTCGATTTTGACGCTGCTGTTTCAATCTCGATAAATTTTCTGCATCAGTTTCTTGACGCCTAAGTAAAATTGTATTTATTAAATACACTTGAAGTTTTTCTTCCGATTCACCCTCTTGTGACTTTTGGCATGCTTAAAATTTGTGTGACCCCTAAAGTGTGTTTTCTGTCAACTTTGTTAACTTCTAATATATTTGTTGGCAAGGTAGTTCGACGTCCGATGGCCCTAAAAAAGACCGGTGAGCTTTTTAAGTTAACTCTTTCTTGACTGCAGTTAACAGCAATTGTGACTGCCTGGATACCTCAGGGTGATCTTCTCTGGCTTGCTGTTAAAGACCCAGACTGATGGGGAGAAAAATTACAAAGTCCGAAGCTTTGGGGCTAGTTGTAGTGCTCTTTCCCAACGTCTTCCGGTATAACGTCGAAGACGTTGGTGTCTAAAGCACCTTTTTTTATTTGCAGATTCAGTTGTTTTGGTGATCTTAGATGGGGAGATTGGTTAGTGATACTTGTCCAGTGGAGGCTGTCCCGTTGGCTCAAGTTTTTTTTCCTTGATAGCTGTTATAGGTTTGCCCAACGCAGACATTGGAGAGGATCAGTGATTCCTGGTTGAATGCTTAGAGTCAAGAGGGTAATATAGGGTCGTCGTCCACCGGGTTTTGCAGCCTTGCGAAGAACAACTCCGCAAGTGACGTCTGCCAGTGAATAGTTGACTTGGTTTAATAGTGCCCGTCTTTAGTTAATATAGTCTTTTAGTCGACGAATCGCTTCCGGAAATGGTAATAAAAATGTATTTGTTGGCAAGGTAGTTTACACTTAGGTGGCCCCTAAAAAGAACCGATGAAATTGATGGTTAAGTAGGGAACGTAAATACTTATAATGGCCCTAAAAAGCGCCAGTGGTGAAATTTCCAAGCTATTCTTTATTATTATTCCTGATGATGAAGAGCTGGCTACGGGTTGCCTGATTCTTACCCTGGGAGTCTCGATGTACGGAGACTGTGATGGAGGGAGGTACGCCGCTGACCAAAGAATATCTCGTCTCGGGTCGTTCCCTGGATAACCAACTGCTCATCTTCAGACGGGAACATGTGGGTAAGCGCGTTGGGGACGCAACGACCAAGAAGGTAGCCGTTGTGGCTTCCCGTGCCCCTCAGAGCTGTTTTTCCTTGCTTACATTTGTAGCCACAAATTCTCTAACTACACCAGGTGGGATGGTGGGACTGCTACACAACTCTGAAGAGTTGGTGCGGATTGTGCTCTGGCTAGATATGTTTCCTGGTATTGTGGCAGAGACGGCATTGGTTGGATTTAATTTTTTTTTTTTTGATCGCACTTGTCGAGTTTCAGGGTAAAGGGGCACCTAGGTCCCTTCCCCTTTAGAGAAGAGTGTCGTCCGTCACCGGGATACCCAAGTGCAGGACTATCACCATTATTCTCTGTTTAGCTTGTTTAGCTGCCGAAGCTCGACTATACCAGTATCGATACGCTCCGGCCTATTATAACCACACTTATTTAATTCTGTGGCAGGTAGCCTTGATTTAATGTCGACGCCACCTAGCGGATTTTACTGAACTAAAGTGAAAAGCTGGCTTATTTTTGCAAAACTTTGAGCTTATTTATTGCTATTGTTATTAAATTTTTTAAGATAAAAACTATGCTAAAACCATCTAGGAAGTATCATGAATCAGTGTGCAAAATTTCAACGAAATCGGTTAGTAGTTTTCGTGGTTAGCGATTACAACGGTTTTAGCGCTTCTGCTTTATATATTAGTAAGATGTATAATATATTTCCCGGAATATTTGATCGTCATTTATTTTACCATACATTGATTGGTTAGTTTTGCCTACGACTAAGAGAGTTACATTATCTTTTTCACTGAACTGTAGTACAGTTTTTCTAATAAAACTTTTCTGTGAATTATATTTTTGCGAAAAATATTAAATCACAGTGAATCTTCGATTGACTTAGACACGGCTGACGGAGAATATTCTCTGCTTATGCTACCTGATGACTCACTTGATTCTTCATCAAAGGGAAATTATAAGGTTAGTCATGAAAAATTTTTTTTTACATTGTCAACTACATTAACTTTTTGTATCTGTTTCAACATAAAGACACGAGGGCACGGGTGCTTTTTCTTTTTACTATCTCTCTTCATTTTTCATTCATTTTTTTTTTTTTTTTATGTGTGAACACCTTTTTTTCGAGTTTTTTAATTAAAGTACACATGCTCTACTGAAAGTTCGATCGAAATTAAAATCTCTTAACAAATTTTTTAAGAGAGTAGAGTGAAATATTAAGCTTGTGTTTTTTGCATGAGCAGTGAGTTTGAGAAAAAATCTCTCTCATAAAAGGTAGATCTTTGGCACGTAGGACTAATTGTTTATAAACTCATTATAAAACTGTTTTATTAATCACGATTACAACCCTTAATAACCTACAATGTGCTGATTACTTTTATTCCGAACTGTCTTTCTGAACTCACTCTTGAGGAAAGATAAAGAGAGTCAATATCTATACATTTTTCTTACTGGGTTAAGTCCATAGTAAAATGTATAATGTATTAACGACAAAGCTGTTTCATGCATAAACCGATTTTTTTGTTAATTCAAATAGAACCTCTAGACACATATACTTATTTTTTGAAATTTATTTCAGAAAAATATATCAGAAAATATATTAGGCCAATCATCTGCAAAACAAGAGGGACGTGAAAGTCATAATGTATCGAAAGTTCATGAAACAAAATTTTATTCAAAATATTTTAAAAATCACTTTGACGACTTACATAAAGTCTTATCATACGTCCAAAATTTTATCAATTTAATAACCATGAGGTATTATAAGGAAATGTAAATATAAGCCAAAAAACATCATATATGTATGTAGATAAATATTCAAGTATAATTGGATCTAAGTTGTACTTTACTAGTAATAATCATAGTTGATATAATCGTAACAAGAGTATGAGTTTTCTTTTGCCTCCGGCTTTTTTCTGTCGTAATTAGAATGTTCGTAAGTTCTTCGGAGATTCAAAATGCATAAATTATGTTCAAATCCTTAAAAGTTATTTTTGTATTATAAAATTATGAAATTGCTTTGCTAACATAAGTATCAAAGTCACAATATCTGTTTTGATGAATCCAAAAAAAATGTTGACAATACTTATATACTTTTGAACGAAACATAAACAAAAGAAGTTGAAACAAATTGATAACTTGAATTTAAAAAAAACAAATCTGCCGTGACGTAAATTTGAACCCTAGATTGCAAAACGATCTACGAATCGGCATAAGCCTTATCCATCTTAGATATCCGATGGATATGAGGATAATCGTTCGAAATCACATACGTTCATAGATATCCTCTGGAGCATGTCCTTCAATTCACAGCAGTTATGATGCGTAAAATTAATAACTGAGTGGTTAAAGCTGTACTGACAATCTTAAAAAAAGTTGATGCTGTATATTTTTTAAAAACATAAGTGGATTTTGGAATGTTAAAAGTACGAGAGAATTAAAAAATAATGTATTGAAATTAAAAGTCTGTGCATATAATCATTAGCGTTTGGTACCACGATTTAATTAAAAAGGATTGATAGATAACATTGAAGCAAGAGCGAGAGCAAGTCAGTTAAATATATGTAGCATATACTCGGTTGTAGTCAAAAGAGAAAAACTCGTGTCGTCACTTGCTTTGGCTGTGTGCTCACCCGATCAGAGAGTTCACTAGGATACCTCGTTAGTTTGGTAGGCCAAAGGTTGGCTACTAAGGTAGGGCCTGCCTGTGTCATTTACGTGGCGCAAGTATGGCACTGCCTTGAGCCAATGTTTCTATCTTCTATCTAACCTTTACTCACATTCTGAAACTGTGAACAAATATTTCGGAACAGTGTATTTATAAAAACGTGTAAATGTTAAATGTGGTGATGAATTATTGAAAATAAGTGTGAAACTAAAACGCTTTTTATACTTAAAGAGGTTGACTAACCTAAGCAATTAACAGTCATTTTTCAATTCGAATCAGTGCAGAACTTAAATAATTTATTTAAAAAATGTATGCAAGGTTTCAACAACTCAGAGTGCTAATGAAACGAGAAATTAATGAAACAAACTGTGTGAATTCTTATGCGTTTTTATGGGAGATCGTCAAAAGTGACTCTTATAATAAAAAATTTCAATACAATCAACAGTCAGATAAGGAGAAGAGTGTAGTTAACAATAAATTAACATTTGCCTTTTTATTAAATAAAATAATCACGTTGATTAGGTCCTTCTCAAAATAGGTTTCAAAAAATAATCTGGAGTGTTAATACAACATAATACTAAATCACGATACATGCACATGCATTTCAAAACTAAAAAAGGTTCATTCTTTACTAAAAGCTCGTTTAGTACTGAAGGCCAAGACCATTTGTCATTTTGTACGAACGCAAGTAAAAGAAAATGATATTATACAGTTGCAAACTGTAATGATTGTGCTTAATATTATAAATAACTACATTAACTAATTTAATACTCGTTTTATGAAGAATATTGTATCATACTACTACATTAAATAATATGTAAAAGATACAATAAATTATTTTTGTGAGATTCTGAGTGATGACATAATCCCAATTATTTAATCTGTAAACACATAGTTGCGCTAAAACGCAAATCAATAGGTTATGGCTGTATTCTATAACATTAGCAACGTTTGCAGAATGCAGCATATATACAGTAGTACTCATTGTATAACTATATTTTTACGCGCAATTGCTTAGCACGCATCCTATTAGGGCATCTATTAAATATGATTCTGTTCCGCACCCCTCACGCTGAATTGTACACGTAAAAAAAAGCTATACAATGTTTGTTTAAAAAATCATACAAGTAACCTAAAACTTCAAAAAATTTGCTTTCCTTACCAAAACGACTTATAATTGTATTATTAAATATCAGACACCTAAATGTGTAAATATTAATTCATTAAATATTACAATGAATTCAATGGTTACGATTTTACAAAAACTTTGTATACTTATGTCTGGTGTTCACAATCAAATGTGTTATACTTTTGTGATTTTCATCATCATTAAAAAACATCTTTATTAACATTTTTTCAGATTATAAATATATCAATCTTACGTTTCGAAACATTTTTACGTATTTTTATTAACTTAAATTTTTACGTTTGTAAAGCTGTTACACTCTGAGCATTGTTCAAAAAGGGTGAATGAAATTTTTTTTAAGTTGAGCATAAGCTGTTATTTGGCAAGTATGAACACATTTAGCATTCGATACATCATTTTGCGTCATATACTGCCCAACTGTATCAGGGTGAAAAAATATGCTTTTAGCTTTGAAGCAATGGGCTTAAGAAGTAGTTATTCCTAACTCCACTAATGTTTTTTAACTTTATAACCTATAGCAGGGAAATCATCTGACGCAAGTTTTACTTTTTTAGAGTGGGTGGAGAGATCGTCTAAAGTTCACGAAAAATGCCCTGACGTAGGAGAAATCTGATACTACATCAGTAATCAATTCCTATTATGTAGGTATATCCCTAGCAGCACCATCTTTGCAATTCTTACGCGCAATTGTTACACCAAGTGACTATCGACACAAAAATTTCAAAAGTCTGCAGCTAGTCTGCTTCCGAAATCTTACGTAGTTCTACTGAATGATAAGTGCGTCAGACACTTGCATAAAAAGAGCGCAAATCTTGCGTTAAGTCGAGTGTGTTATTGATTGTGTATGATATTCACTATATCATAACGCACTCTCACTTGCAACAGATTTGTGCAAAACTTTAGTGCAGATGAGTGCAAGAGATATAAGTTTACAAATCTTACATTAGTTTAAGTATACAATTGTTGTGAAATTAAAGCTTCACCGATAGTTTCGTGTGAAATTACATGTACATTACGAATAGATTATATGGAAAGTTTTATGTAAAAATATGATTCAACGAGAAAATTAAACTTTAATTTTTTTGCCTGTGTAAAATTTCCACTGTTAACTTACGTCATAACTCGGAGTGTAAATTATATTATGTATAAAAATTATAAGTTGCAAAAATTAAATGTTACAATTATACTTCCAAATTTTATATTACAATTCTCAACAAGCCGCTACGTCAAACTGCATAAGGGTGGACTAAGGACTCACTTTATTATTATTATTTATACTTTTTTCATGAACATTATAGTTATAATTGTTATAATCATTACTAGTACTATTATTGACATTGTGGTGAATATTGTCATTATTTATATTACTATTAACAATACCATAGTAATTATTGTTATTAATATTATCATAAACATTATGATTTTTTTTTCCGAGGTCGTCCAGAATGTCTGAAGGCATAATAAAAGAGGATACGGGCCCCATTTATGTGTGGGATACGCTGTCTTAGTATCAGTACATACTAAATACTTACTAAACTGGCAAGACCTATCTCCTGAGAGCATCCGGCTTGGTAACCGCATTCGTATACAACTTGAAGCAGGGCCTCTGAGACTTTGAACTTGGTATGGGCTTTCTCTGATATTTCGTCACCAGCGCGTCTTCTAGGGCGTTTTCTCTGAGCAACTGTGCCCTATATTGTTAAAAGGAAGATATAGACGCTCCCTAGTGCAAGCACAGGCCCGGGCACCCCCACATGCAGAGGTGCGAAGAGTGCACCCACCTCAGAGCTAGAAAATTATTATCATTATTATAACTATTATCATAAATATAAGTATCATTATAATGATTATTATTATTAATAATTTTATTATTATTGATATTATTATCATCAATATGATTATAATTATTATCTTATGAATTGTAATTTTATCATTATAAATGTTATTATTATCACATTCCTATTGAATTTTCATAAAACACCGTAGTGTGTTGACATGTAATGTGAAACATTTTCAGTTAGAAATTTTACTCATATTCCTGATACATCTCAGAACAAAAATCTTCTTACATATTTTTTCGGAATTTAGTCGCATAATGCTAAAAGAATTCATTAACATAATTTCATATAGAGAGAAAAAAATCAAAAGTCTTTTATTGTGCATGTTGATGATCTAAAACTTATACTAAGTTATAAAATATGATTCTATTTAATGTTATCATTAAAAAAAACATTGCATTATTATAACAGTGCATTACTAAAACAAGATTATAACAGTGATATAGTTTATAAGGTTGTAACTAAAAATAAGTATTTTTGTTGTTAACTTAGTCTGAAAGATCGTTAACATACAGAATTTTTGTTTTGTAAATCATATTTAACAATATTTATTACTTTTTTTATAATCTGACGTTTTTCTACTTATTCTGTAAATAATGCACTCAACTAAACGCATGATTTTCGCACTTTCTGTGCAAGTGCCTGACGTATTTGCCTCAACGCAAGTCTTACAAAAATCTGCTGCATGTGAGAGTACATTACGATAAAGTAAATAATACACTTGACTTAACGCAAGACATGCATTTTTTTGTCCCAGTGTCTGACGCACTCATCATGCAGCAGAACTACGTAAGATTCTAGAAGCAGACTAGCTGCAGACTTATGCAATGCCAGTACGTAAGATTGTGCTACCAGGGATAGGCTTGTAAGACTAATAAATAAATCTGTAATATTTAAACTAGCCGATATCTATTTTACAAATGCATTAACGTACTTAACATATTATGTAGAATCGTCAAAAATTATTCCTATTCATCACATAAAGCCAATTATTCACTGAAACTTTGCCTAATCCAACAATTTATGTACTCATGGAAAAAATTTGGAGAGTTTTTGCGTGTTTTTATTTTCTTGTTGTGTTCATTTTTTAATAATTTACTGCGGGCCCTCGTGCAGCATAAACAAGATTATAAGTAATATATTGATTGGAACATTATTCAAATTATATTCAACTAACAAAACCTATTATTCCATCCAATCGGGCTCAAGCCCGAAAAATTAAGTCATGTTTCAATTGAAAAAAAAGTCATGATGTTCTTTAATTTTTTAAGCTCATTTATAGTAAACAAATGTGTGTCAAAAAATCTTTGTTTATACAAAACTTGTTAATAGTTCGTGAAAAGCTTCGAAAAAGTTAGAATTAAAAAGCTTGGGCACAGTTTCACAATAGAATTCAACGTGTTTAGTTGTAAGAAGAATTTTTTTGTCTCGCCTTTAAGGGAGTTATTGTGGTACAATATGCGTTAAAAATTTGGTGTATCGAGATCAAAGCTGATTGTACACCTTTCTGTTCCCGTAAAGATAAACTTTTATGAGTAAATGTACTCGCGCATTCGCAGTTCAAGTCTAGTCATCTGTTTGCTTGGTTTTCATCAAATTTTTGGCAAAATGTGCTACTTTACATTACAACATCTTATAAACTGTATTTCTAGGCCTTCTGAAATTAAGGATAACTCTTCTTAATACAGTCAGCTCTAACAAATAAGTTTTAACGGAAATCCATAAGAAATCAAACGAGTTCTATTCAAATACGTATCTTTTGCAGCGAGCTTGTGACGACCTCTTCCTAAGGACCTGTGTGTAACAGAAAAACTTTAAGATTTTTTTTCTTAAAAACTACAAAGCTAGTTCTTCTAAAATTTTATTATGTTATGTGTAGTGATAAAATAAGTGTCTCATAATTTAAAAAAACAATTCTATATCCAATGAAATATCAAGATAACTTGCTTAAAAAAAGTAAAATGGTAAACTATGTATTAATCGTCGCTATAGAAGTTAAGAATTAGTTTAAATGCACGCTTATTGGGTAATAATTAGCCTTGTTTAAAGAATATATATATCATCATTTTCTTCCTGTTATATCAAAGTTTCAATAAGACGTGAGGTTTCACGTAATGAACGATAGTAAAATAAATTATTGCTAAAATTGTTGTGATAACTTGTACTAAGAATTGTATGTATAAATGCCTGTGACGTTCCATGTCATATACTTAATATTTATTACTTCGAAACACAGAGTTTTGTTTTTAAATTATGAAAAGTAAAAGCTCAGCGATCTCGGACCATCGAGCGGTGTACCTGCTTCTACAATCGTAAACATAATTTTTATATCTTATTCTTTTAAGTTAATATTTCATATAACTAAAATTATGTGTATATATTATAATTGTGTTTGTATTTAAAGTACTTGGCAAGGGTTTGACCATTTTCGCTCTTATGATTACCGAGGTCGGCAATCAGCTAAGAGGAGGGGAAGGCATGTGACTTCCCACGTCACATACTTGATATTTATCACTTTGAAACACAAAGTCTCGTTTTTTAATTATAAAAAGCAAAAGCTCAGCAATCTTGAACCATAGAGTGGTATACCTGCTTCTGCAATCGCGTGACATATAATTTACTTCTTTTGAAACAATCTACCGTCGCAAAACTTGAACTACGCGTGCAACCTCAAACAATCTTATAAAACACTTATCTTACAATATCAATTTGCAGTGGTATATCCAAGAATGTTAATAATCAACAATTTCAATGTTCTTTACTGCGTATGTCCACTTGAAATATCATACACAATTCTGACAGCCACTTTTACTTCATGTAAAATCCGAGAGATCAGTAGTTTTAACCATCAATTACTGTCTAATTATTACACCACGACTGTGCTCGTGTCAGTCGAGGGTAATTAGGTTAAGCTCTGATTGTTCGTTCAGATCCCAAACTTGACGCGTCCTCCTTAAATGCAACAGCGTAAGAACTCCTCGCACATAACAATATTTGCCTTTTTTCTTTCATAATATGCTCCAAAGTAACTATAAAGGTTGGAGAGTGAGTTCTGTTTCGTCTTTTAAGCGGATGTAAGACTTAGTTCGGTGATTAAGCTACGTGTTAAAAGCGTGCATTTCAAGCAAATGTAGGACTTAGTTCGGTGACTGAACTGTGTAAGGAAAGCTCGAGCAAACCAGGCCACTGTAAACTCGCCTAAAAAGTGAATCAAGGAGAAACAAAAAAGAAAGGACTGTCGACTTGGGTTCCGACGTTAAAAGCAGAGGCCTAATTAGTGTCATCGCCACGAGTGCTCTCGTGTAGGATTAGGAACATCGTTGCGGTCAACCTTGTAAGATCTTGTGACTGCGTGCTCGCAAACAGCAGCTAACCAACGATTATAGAAGTAAGTTAAGTTATAGAAACTATAAATTGTGTAAACATTGTAAATGCAAATCTGAAACTTTATTAGTTATACTCTTTGTAAAATTAACTTTTTCTGGCTTTTCCAAATTTTTTAAATCATCAGATAAGACATTACTTGGTTGTTGATTACATTAATTTTCTTAATTTAAAAACATTCCAATTATTACATAATATGAAACATTTCAATATCCGATGTTCTAATTGATTGAAACATAATTTTTACCTTGATGAATAAATTGAATATTGAGGAAAAATTAAATAGACAACGAATGATAAAGACCTTTACAAGGACGTTAGATAAAAAGGCAAATAAGTTATGCTACTACCGTATGACATAAGACATTAGCTTGAGCAGTAGGTTAACGCTAGCTCACCGTACACCACTCCATACATTTTGCTCGGTGAAATCTAACAATACAACGCCGAGTCAACGATTTAAAAAACAAGTATACTGTAAGCAAAAGCAAAGGAGGCCTTTGGGCTGACCACTGGTTCCTGACGAACAAAAATTAAATTAATTTGTTTGTAGAACGAATCTACGAGTTCCGCCCTTTACTTATAGAAGTTCGGATGTAATATGCCCTTCACGTGTTTCCTACGCTTGCTGTTTATATTTATTGTTACACTTGTTATTTTTTTATTTGGATTTTCTTGCTGGTTTTAGTATTATGAGATAGTAAGCCAGATTTTTAGTTACATAAGCACATAACATATTAGTGCACTAGTAACGTAGGCACGTTAAGAATGTCACGCAATGTTCAGAGCAATAATTAGAAAGATAACCACAACAAAAGCTCTTTTTTTTAATAAACAGCTATCTTGGCACTAAGGTTGGCTATCCTATTCCTTATTGGGATCTCAGAACGTCACATGACACTTGCAACATTTGAAGTCATCTCTTTTGAACTTCACTCTAGTATTATGGGAAAAAATATGCTTATATTTTTTTTTACATTTACAATAATAATTGTACGGTAGAATCATACAAAGACTAAGCTTTGCAAGGGATAAAGATGGCGTAGCTATTTTCTATTCCAACTCGATCACCACTGAATACTTAAAATTTTACCGTGATGGTACAAAACGCGACTTGAAGCCGTACCAAACTCTTGTCTAAGTAACTACATAGGTCATATATATATAGAATAGGTAAACTATAGGGATTCTAATTGAGTGAGAATTCTAACGCAGTAAGGGTTTTTATTTACTAACGTAGATTAGAACCCTTACTAAATTATCCTCCTTACTTGATAAGCATGTTAACCTCGTGCTACCATTAAATGTTCGCATTGTTGTTGTACTGCAGCTCGTGCTGTCAATGCCGCTTTAGAGTTTGTTAACGTCACTCTTACGTAATGTCTTCATGCTGACATTAAGTGTGGGCGACTTGTTGTACTGCTGCTAGTGCCGTCAGTACTTTTTGGGTTTCAATACTTAGAAATCGATTCTTTTAAACTCAGTATTGAATAAACAATCAACAGAAATTTTCTTCGTTGATTAGAAACAAAAGTCAACAGTACTTATAAATGCGTGCTGCATTTAAGTAAATAAGTATATGCATTTACGCAATCACGAATTTTAAGTCAAGGTTATGTGTAGGTACCTATTTCGAATTCTAAGATTTCCGATTCCCAGTCACAAGTTACAACTGAGGCTGCGTATACATGGAGTCTTGAACTTCCAGGACCAGTGGTAAGCCCGTGTTAGTATTATTGAGAATATGTAATATATTACTCTCTTTCTCGCACTTACACAGGCATACGGGCTATTCCTGGAAGTTCTTGAAGGCCACGGCCAGTGGGCAAGATTGCGAGGAACAGCTGCATCCGTAATACCGCGAGGCATCACTGCTAGGATGGAATTCCGTAGCCCCAAGCGCGTCAGCTTTAGGGTGCGTTTACATGGCGTCATATGTTCTTCAGAACCATGTCTTAAAGTTTTTAGATTCATGTCTTACATGTATAAGTTGCATCGTCTTAAAATTGTCAGACATCCCACGCCATTTGTAACTGATGAAGCAAAGCTTTATGTTTACTTTGTACTTTTCATTGAAATCTCTAAAAATGTTCAGCCAATTGTAGTTAAGTAGGTGATTTTATCAATAAACTGATAATTAAAAGAGATTTATGGCGTCCTTCACAAACGAGATTTATAACTTATAAATCTCGTAACGTTTATAACTTATAAATCGAGTATTATTTGACTCTATGAAGAGACAATAATGATGTTTACGTATTAAATTTTTATTTTCAGAATAAAATTACATATAAAGATATTGTTGAGATTATGTGGTCACAAATAATTGTTTGCAGCATGAATGTTTAGAGTCGTTGAATCCTCAAAGTTATAATATTTATGTTGACGATAAAAATCGAGTTTTTGCAAGTAGGTGCACAATTTACTAGCATTTAAGCAACCATAATTGTATTCCGAAAAACTAGATGTAAACATAACTGTTGTAAAAATGACAATTCTTAGGTAAAATTTTAAATAATGTGTCTGACATTGATGCACATTGTTTAACAGCTAGTAAATTATACACATTCTTGCAAAAACTCGATTTTCATAGTCAAGATAAATATTGTAATTTTGAGGATTCAACGACTCAAAACATTCATGCTGCAAAAATTTATTTGTGACCAAATAATCTNCGTGTCATTGGGCCGTTTTATTCGACCATTTCAACTTATTTAACTTTTTTCCTAGAATTTCGAATCAAGGGCATTTTAAACTAAGTTTTAAAAAGAGGACAAGCCGAGTGTGCATGAATAAGTTGACTATTTCTTCATATTAAGTCATTGGGGGGGGGGGGAAAGCGCCCGAGGTATATATTATACATCATGCAAGACGATAACTTTACCTGTGCCAGTGCAATCATTGTTGCTCCAACGATGATGTAAAGGGCGCTCTGTTTGACCAAGAAAGCCAAATCGTCGTAGCAGCCGCTCTCGTAATACTCCGAGCATCTCTTCTGTCCCTGGTAGCAACAAGAATCCGGCACATTGTACGGATTAGTCGAGTTTTCCAGAATACCCTGCCAATCTTTCGGGCTCTTGAATCCGCAGCAGAACATCTGTCAAAAGATCATAGAGTTGAATATTTTATTCATAAGTTGTAAATGTTTACCATCTCGTTTGTAAAGGACGCCGATAATCTTTTCTAATTATCAGTTTATTGATAGTATCACCTGCTGAACAATAAGTGGCATAACACTTATACGTTTCAGTTAAAAGTCCAAAGTAAACAGAAAGCTTTTCTTCATAAATTACAAATCGCGTGGGATGTCTGACAGTTTTAAGGGGATGCAACTTATAGATATGAATGTAAAATTTTAGAGACATAGTTCTGAAAAACATAAGATGCCATGTAAACGCTCCCTTAGTTAATATAGTAACTGTAGTTGGTAACAAAATTTTGAGGATCAATAGTACAAAGTAACGTTTAAAGGAACGGGTCATTATAAAATTACTGTGACACCGCGTTATGTGAGTAAATAAGATGTTAGATTATTTGGTTTGCGGTGGCATGTATACATACTTTTAATATACTGTATTAGTGAAAGTCATTCTTTGACAGTGGATTTGTTAGTTCTAAGGATTTTTGCTAGTCAATTTTTTAAAACACGTATATCTCTGCTCTTCCAGGTATAATTTGTCGACTTACAAGTATTTTTTTTTTTTTTTTAATACTGTGATAATAAGCTCCAGTCTTTGAACACCCTTCAAAGCCTAGCAAGTAATAAGAAAACTGGTGAAAAAGCATTCTTTAAAGACTTCGATAGTGTAAAAACTTTTTTTTGTTACTTTTTGTCCGCCAGTGAATAAGTTAGAGTATGCAATACAATTTTCATGAATTTGTATCTAACCTTTAACTATACATGGAATATTATTAGAAAATATAGAAAGCAAACCTTTCATGTGCAGCTCTATTAGTTGAATAATCTGGCATCAGCAATAGATGATGATATGAACTATTCGTTTCATCATAAACAACTCATTGGTGAGTGAACGAAAGTTTGTCTTGATTTTATTGTAATAGTATTGGAGTTAATACTCCAGATTCTTATCTTGAAAATCAGGGACAAGAATCAGAGGACCCAAGAAGGTTTACTGTATATTTCAAGATTGGTAACAATGAACCATTTTTCGTTAAAAATCTAGAAACGAATGAGTACGTGAAATTTAAATGTAAGTAGACATTCAATAAAAATTGGTATGGAGAGTAAAAAGAAGTATCGATAAAAAAACGTTTTATGATAATTTCTCACTTTATAGATAACAATACTTTTGTTATAAATTATTGTAAAAAGCATTTTATCGAAAGTGAAGGAAGAAATGAAAAGCTTTTTTGTTCTATTGATGACACTGACAATTTTTGGCATGTTGCGTATGTTTTTACAAATGACTAATATTTATTTTTACCTTGGTTCTCCAATCAAAGTAAATAAAGTATGCAATGGTTTGATAGAAAGTATGCATCCACCAAATAAACAGTCTAAGCAGACAGACCTTGCTTCGAAGATACTAAGTAATACTTGAGAAGAAAACTACAAATAAAAATGAAAAAACAAGCAATAAATCCATGAATACAGTTAATGAACGTTCTGAGCTTCAATATATTGTTCAAAAGTATGTTTTAAATAAGCATTTACATAAAATTATTTACTATAAATTTAATTGTATTTAATGTACTGCTAAGGAAAAAAAAAGAAGTTATTTTTATTTGGGATCATTTTACAAAATCAAAACATAAGGAATATGCACAATTTCATTTTTGTAAAGTAAATATAAAAATTTTGGTAATACCACGAATTTGTGGAAGCACATAAAAATAAACATTTTTTACTTCTTCAAATAGAAAACAATACGCAACAAAATACTTGTAAGAGAAAATGTGAAGCAACATTCCAAACAAATGAACCAAACTTACTTACTTTATACACAAAACCGTCTACCCGAACAATAACAAGGTTGCAAGAATCTCAATACGTAACTATGTAAAATAAGTTTACCAACGAATTAAAAAGTTGTATATGCTATTTTTTTCCGTGTAATAACTTAACTGACTGTTCTTGTCAGTTTTATATGGGGGTGACTGTTCACTATTTAGACACTAATTAAGAATTGAAGAGTGGTACACTAGAATGTTTTCCTTTGAATAAAAGGCACAAAGGTGAATACTTAAAAGAAGTGTTGCTTAAAATAATCTCAAACTTCAACATTAACATTAATAAAATAACTAGAATCATGACTAACAGTGAGTGACCAATACCAAATGCTGCAAAAGCTATTGTTGGCCCAGATAATGAGCTGCATGTAAGGTGTATAACACATGTTGCTTCAAGTTTGATTCCACATGCTCTAACGTGCTTGCTCGAGTTTAAAAATATAATTGGAAAAACTAAATCGATTGTTACGAAATTAGGAAAAAGCACTCCGGTTTCTGATAAATTGAAAAAATTACAGATACAATTAGGAAAAACAGAGGAAGCTACTTTAACATTGACACAAGACATCAAGACTACATTCACCAGCACAATTGATATAATTGAAAGATATCTTGAACTAGAGTCCTACATTTGTTCGTGTATGACTGAATGTAAAGCACCAATAGATATTCTGACGCGTGGTGAGCTTAAACGTCTAAAAGACGTTCTACGAATGATGTACCCAATTCGAAATTTGATCACAGAAATTAGTAGTAATGCTTATCCAACAGCAAGTATTGTTATTCCTATAATCCCTGGAATGACTAATCAAATAGAAAAGGTTGTACCAGAAACAGAAATTGGACAAAAATTGAAAATAGTTATTCCAAAAACAATGCAAGATAAGTTCAAAAATTTCGAATACCAAAATTACTGTCAGTGGCCACTATATTAGACTCAAGATTAAAAAAAACTAATTTCCACCAAACCTTGGCCATACCACCTGCAGAAAAGTTCATCAGGGATAAGCTTCAAAAACTCAGTTCTGACTCTGGGCATAAGGTTACAGAGTCGACTCCTCAAGAAGTTGAAACTAAATCAGGCAATTCATGGGAATATCCTGATTCGTTAGACCGATTTAATTTAGAAGTGATCGATACAAAAATAGAATTTAATCAATATCTGAAGTTAGATAGAATTTCTAGAAAAAGTGATGCTCTTAATTATTGAAAAAGTGTCCAGCATATTTTTCCGAATTCATCTCAACTTTTAGTCAAATAAATATCAATATTTGCTACAACAATACCATCAGAAAGAATTTTTTCAGTAGGAAGACAGATCAAGTCAGATGATCGTAATCGCTTAACCGGTATATGCTACTTTCTTTAAGGCCTATCCCAGCATCATATTGGAATTGAGACTAACATTAATTATATACAACCTGAAAAATTTAGTATTTGTATGTACCAAACTAACTTTCTGCGATTCTAAATAAAGTTCCTTTTATTAATGATTAATTATATTTTATATTAGTACAAAAATTCTTTCTAATTATTTGCAGTCAAAACAACGAAAAAAATTTTTTTGCAACCATAATTATTTTTTAAACTTTATGAACAAGATCAACTCTCCTTTGAGACAACGCGAACATATGCAGCCGATTTATAATATTCAGGGTGATAAAATGTAGGATGGATAAGTGAGAGCGGGTTCTTTTATAAATAAAAACAACAATTATTCGCGGAATGACACTACTTACCTAGGCATAAGACTCTCGCGGATTGAGAGAAAGCCGGGGTAAGTGTAATATTTTTATATAATCAATCAATAAAAGGTACAGAACAATTATAATTGTAAGAAATAAGTAACCTTAATGCTACGCCTTACACGCTTCGCTCGCAACGTGACAAGATAACGCACTACACGATTCGCGAGGATCCTTTAGTACCTAAAGAGAGCTCTCTTACCTCAGTTGCGCCGTCCGTACAATAAATACTCCAACACCGCACCGCAGAGGATGGGTGTCGAGGAAGTGCCGCAGGGGGCTCGGGAGCGCACAGGAGATTCGAGACCTGGCTGTCCAGGCGCGTCCTGACGTCTCGAGCTGCCAAACGCTTGGACGACGGGCAACACTCTGTTGCCGCGTTGCGTTCGCCGTAGAAGATCACGATTACCCGTGGATACCTTCTCCCACCGAGTAACACCAAACACACACACGTTTCACTCACACTACTATTCTATCCCATCCCCTGGGCACTCGCATACATTTGTTGGTTATCCGATTAATTAGTCGCACGCTCGCTTACAATACCACACGCGGGACGCCGAAAATGCCTCTCCCGTAGTTGAGACGCTAATCCCCAAGGCCCGCGCGGCCTGTTGCGCCATAGAGAAAAACAGGTGGCGCGGCGAAAACTCAGCTCTCAAAAAGGTGACGGCGCGTCAAGGGAGAGAGAAGGATAGCGCACTAATTGCTTCGGTAAAATTAAGACGCAGAGCACGCGGGTCACAAAACGCCCGAACACTTTATTTCATGTATTTTTATAACATGTTCGTTAATAATACATGTGATAGGTACTTATTGAGATTTAAATTCAAGCTTATTGGCATTTCAGATAGCTTAAAATCTTAATCGTGACTGCGCCCATGAATGTGAACAACTACACACACACATAAACTTGATACACTTCCAATACTCCGATACTTTTTAGAAAGAATCGACTCCTAAAAATCAATTCCTTAGCAGTACTATATTCCTATGTATCGATATTTTTAACAAGAATCGCCAATCCCTAGCTGCTACTGCTGACATCGGCCTCAATCGCTGCTCTACTCAAACATGTTAAACATGTCATCGACCTGATATCAAGTACGAGCATCATCCTCGAGTACGTGTATTTATATTTATTTTTTGTGTAGAGTTACAGTAAACGTTATACACATGTTTGTTTCTCTCTCTTTCTCTCTCTCTCTCTCTCTCTCTCTCTCTCTCTCTATCTGCTCATGATGATTTAGTGACGACATGGTGCTCTCTCTGCGGCAGCCAATGATGCTATTCTCGATCTCGGTGACGACATGGATCTGTCTCTGGTATCAGCGATGATGATGTGGTACTGTCTACTTTCGATGAAAACGTGGTACTCTTTCTGTTGCCAATGATAGTGACGTAGTGCTCTTTCTGCTCTCGATGATGATGCTGCTCTCTGCTCTAAATGATGACGCTGCTATATGCTGTCGATGTCGACTTGATGATGTCTCTGTTGTCTGCGATAATGCCATAGTGCTTTTCCTGCTTCCGATGGTGAAGCTACTCTCTGCTTTGGATAATAACTTGGTGCTCTCTCTGTTGCCAGTGATAATGACGCGTCTTCAGCAGCAAATCTCGTTCACTGGTGGTTTATACTTTTACCATTTTTCTGTTTATGTTTCAGAAAACATTGGTTACGAATTATTTATCAGCGGCTTATAACATCACTATTTTGCTGCTTTTATTTTCAACAGAACCACAATGTCCACCATATAAAACTTTTTAGATGAGTTCTGCCATTCTGTACAAGACAAAAAATAAGCCAATTAAGATAGGGTTAATGATATGATGGAATATAATCATACAGCCATGACGCCATTACATTATTATAAGAAATTTTCAGAAGAATGGGTTATCGTAGATGGGTGGTATGCATTGGATTAAACAGGTATGTTTTTTTCGATCCAAAGTTTTTTTATATCTTGCTTTGTTGTATTATTCTGCCGATTCACTTTCAAGTCCTTCTTCAAGTTCCTCTTCAATTTCGACATCTTCAATTTCTTCTCGATCAGAGGTCTTTCCTGATTCATTAGCATAAAAAAAACAGCACAGGTTAGTATTCCATCCATTTTTGTTAACTGTAAACTAATCAAGATCAAGTAATACTCACCTTTATATAAAATATTACCTATATCGCAGCTCATTATTAACTACTACCAATACCTTTAAAGCAATTACACATGTCTGAAATAATTCCATTCCTCTTTTTTGGAAAGATGGTGCTGTGGTATAAAAGAAACGCATGTGTTTAATAGGCCTGGGAACGACATCCTACTTTACTCTAACCTAGTTCCTACACTATTGAAACATAAAAAGAAAAAGGGCGTAAGGGCGTTGGTTGCAGCCCTTAATACTTCTTTTTTTTTACATAACATTATTGAAAAAAACTTTTTTATTAACTACTCACCACTATATAGAAGAAAAAAAGATAAAATTAATATAAAAATAAGATAGTTAAATAAAAAATAATATTGAAATAGACATAATAGATAGTTAAAAAAGATCATTTTAAAGTAGAAATAATAAATAGTCTAACAAAATGGTATTGTAGAGAACTAAGTGCATACAAATTTACTATAAAATTATTAAAAAGTAAGAGAAGTAGTAGTAGCTCCATCCAACGCCCTTACTCATGAGAAACAACCTCCTATCATTTTCTCTCCATAACTTTTCTTTCTTTTACTTAATTATTATTTATTTCATCTACTCGTAATAAGTTATGAAATCTTTTTAAAAAATTAGTGGTAGTTTCTTCTTCTATCCGAGAAAATGGTAGTTATTGGTTGTTCACAAGCCAGTTTTTTAGTGTGTATACATTTGTTTTGCACAAGCTGGATTTTTCTTCAGTAAATGATTTAAACGAAAAATTCTCTTATCATTGTTCAAGCTTTTTATTTAAAAACATTCTATATCATCAATATTCTAGATTACTTTGGAATGTAAAATGTTATGTTATTCAGGTTAAAAGCATCATAAATATATACTTACTTATCATGAAAAATTTCTTCAAGCCACTTTTTTTTCTCTAACACTTTTATAAATATCTTCTCAGCATTTTTTATAGAGTTTTACAGGGTAAAGATTACTTTATTATAAGGTTTAGAACCGGATGTCTATGAAATCCCATAATAATAGAATTTTGACCATTGCTTCTGCTTCGACCGGCTTTTACCAGATGACGGTAATGATCACTTGCAAGGCGCTTGAAAAAAGTAAGCTATAGATGTAGTACATTCTAGAAGTGTCATGGTTGTTGCCTTCTTTAAGATGAAAATATTGAAAGACCTTCTGAAGCCCTGTTGGTCAACAACGTAGTCCGTCTGGCTCGGATAGTACCTCGTCGTATTAAAGACTTGTTGTTTAGCACTTAAGCTTCTCTTCATCCAGGAAATTCTTCTGGTTCACCGACTCACCAACGAATGACCTCTCTGCGGCTTGCAATCTCTTTGAATAGAGATTCTGGGTAATTCCTACCTTTGTTATTTACATGTGCATGCACACATTTCTTCCACTCCAGTCATACGAGGATATAAGGCAGCGATGTGCATTGGAGCAGTCATTCTTCGTTTGGAGTCAGTCAGAAGCATATCGGCAGCAGCAAGGACTACGAGATTTAATACGCCTGCACAGTGGGTCTTTCCGATTTCCCTCTTTAGTAAAAGCAGATATCTACGGCGTTTTCACTCTAGTATGAGCTGATATACAGTGTGATTGAGCAGAAGAGCAAGCATTCTTAGCTTGGTGTTAGTCAGGAGCACATCAACGAGCATCATCATCATTAAAACAAGGATACATCTTTACGTATGTATATTTCATTAAGTATTTAATTGACCTAATTAAAATTGTAAGTAAAAGATTATTTCTCAAGTCAATAATTAGTGAAGAGGATTTTTGATGTCAATTTTTGTCAGACAAAGAAGAACTTTCTTTAGTAATATTATCTTCGCTAACCTTATTGAACTTTTTAATCAATCCAATAGAAGCAATGTATGCGTTCTGGTCAGATATGATTTTAAAAAGTGAGCCATCTTCTCCACCAGCATTAGATTCGTATGAAGAGAAACTTGAGAATGGATACAAAACTGAGCTACCTCCATCACTAGAACCAGATTCGAGTAAAGAAAAAATTGAGAATGGAGACTTTAAGGAAATATATATACTGTTAATCTAATCGACGTTTATGTTAATCCTGTTTATAACGTTGATAATGATGAATATCTATCAACTCAAGTGGTTTCATAATTTAATGAAAAGGAGGAGAAAGAAAATGAAGAAAAACAGTGTCCTCGTTATTCATACCTGTTACCACCAGCTGATTCATAAAAATGTAGTTCTACACCAGATGATATCTTGATTCAATTCATTGATGAAATCTTTCTAAAATCACCGTTACCACCTCCACCAAGATCATCGGTTTCAGACTTGCAACTGACTAGCCGCCATCAGCTATTTGAGAATAAGGAGTTCGAATCTTTAGAAACAACTGAAAAGAGATAGATAACGGAAAATGAGCTTTGAATATTTTTATTCATAGTTTTCTATGTTATTTTAATGTTATAATAAAGTTAAAAGAAAAAGAAAAAAATAGAGAGAAAAGTTTATGGAGTCACTGTGTTGTATGATTGTTTTTTACCAGAAGGGAACACTGGTAAGAGCTCTCTTCCACTTTCTTTCTATTTATTGTATCTTATGATGTTAAGAAAGCTCATCCAAGTCTGTATATAAAAAGTGTGATATAATGAATTTGATCATTCTATGTTGGAACTTTCTAGGAGTCATTACAGCTGAATCAAGGATGAAATATACTATGTCAGACTTACAGTATTTTGAAGGAAATATTATGGCAGCTTTGCAAGAATACAGTGCATTAAAGGTGAGTGCTGAGTTCTTAAGCAAATAGGTGCTACATAAAAATGACTCTGAGAGTAGTAAAATGAGATACTCCAATACTTAAAATGCTCTAATTTATGAATCAACAAATCTTACAGAGTGGTTATATTACTATGTAAGTCAGCCATTGAAACAACAGATAGAAGAGTTTAAAGAAAGAGATTTAGGCTGGTCACAGCAACAGACCTTAAATTTAATATTAAATATATATTAATAAGGTTAATTCCATGAAAGGAAATTCGTACATTGAATAACCGCATGTTATTCAGAATGAGAGTTTGTGTTAATGTAAAAAAACAATGATCATACGTGTTATATGTGGGCGGTATTGTCTGCTATTCATCTAGCAGAAGGGAACAACAAACGTATCAATCAGTACATGCAGTATAGAAGTGAACTTAACTGTAGTAATGTACAGCTTCCAGTATCAGTGAAGGATATTTTAAAATTTTAAAAATAAAATCCAGTATCAGCAAACCTATGCATCCTACAAAAAGTTAGAAATAATTACAAAGTTGCTTCATGATATATAACTTTAGTGGAGAAGGAAAAGTATGCTAATTTATTACGGGTACAGAACTACTTTACTGATGAAAATGAGAAAGAAATAGAGGAAGATGATGAAGCTGCTAGTGGAACAAGAATCTAAGAACATAAGATCCACTATGTGCGGATTAAAAATTTATCGCGTTTAGTAAGAAGTCAATCAACAACTCATCAACGTAAGTGCTTCATTTGTGATAAACGTTCAAATTTCTTTGACACTGACTATAAACTTCAAAAACACAAAATTGACTGTGTAGTGATTAATAAGTGTAAAGTAAAACTTTCTACGAAGGATCAAAGTGTGCTCCAGTTTAATAATTTTAATCATAAAGAAAAAGTTCCTTATGTTATATATGCTGACTTTGAGTGCCTTTTCAAACTAGTTTCAAGCGATGATCGCAAATTTAAAAAACATAAATCTTACAGTAGTAGACATTGTATTCTGTGCAGTTTTGATGGTGTGAGCTTAATTTATTATAGCTACAGACAAGAAGAAGATATTAATGAAGCTAAAACTCCTACAGAGTGGTTTAAGGATTACCTCAAAGTTCTCACAGATGAGCTAGACTAAATTTATAAGGAATCAAAGCTAATGAATCTTACGAATGGACAACTGTTAAACTTCGTATAAGCATAATCATGTCATATTTGTAGGAAAATCTTTAGAAAAAAAGAAAAAAGAGTGAGAGATCTTTGCCATTTACCGGAAAAATTTAAAGCAGCCGCTCATTACGAATTAAACAATAACTAGAAAAATTCGAGATATATACCTGTAGTATTTTATAATCCGACTAGATATAACTCACACTTCATAATAAAGAAAATAGCGAAAGCTGCAGACTTAAACGGTCGTGTTACACTAATTGCTGAAAATAAATAAAAATACATATCTTTTACAAAAAATATATTAATGGTAGTGATATCAACTTCAGATTTATTGACTCATTCAGATTTATGCTGTCATCGTTGGAAAAGATAGCATCTTACTTGAATCGATACGGTATAACTTCGAGCGCATTATTTCAAGATGGTTACACTTAAAATCAAATGAAGTTATTATTAAGGAAAGGTGTTTATCAATACAATTACGTTATTCCTTCGAGAATCTCAAAGATGTTCAATTGTCATATAAAGGAGACTATTATAGAAAACTTACCGAGAGTGACATCTCTGATTATGACTATTATCATGCTTTAAACGTATGGAAAACATGCAGTGTAAAATTTTTTGGCCAATACTAAGTTTTTTATTTGAAGACTGACGTATTATTGATTGTGGATGTTTTCAAAAATTTCCGTACAACTTGTATAAATGCGTATGGACTTAATCCTGCGTACTACTACATGACAGGTGGTTTAATATGGGATGCCAAATTAAAACATATACAAGTTAAATTGAGCTCTTTACCGATATAGATATGTTATTATTCATCGAGAGAGGTATAAGAGATGTAATAAGTCAATGTTGTAACTAATATGCAAAGGTAGACAATAGATACATAAACGAAGGATATAATCTGGTAGAAGAAAAAAAATTCCTTATGTACTACGATGCCAATAATCTCTACGAATGGGCTATGCCAACCTTACCATGTGGCTTTGATTAGGTGAGTGATCTAAGTAGGTGACATTTTTTCCATATTCTGGACCATTTCTTTTACGGCTACATATTGAAAGTTGATTTGAAGGAATCTTTGATCTTACACGATGACCACAAAGGTTTACCTTTATGTCTTGGATATATAACACTACCTGATACAAAGCAGCAGAAACTGATGACTGTACCATGAGGAACGTTATATCATACACTATCGAGGTTCAAAGCAAGCGTTCAAACATGAACTAATCTAGCGTGAAGTACATCAAATATTGAGATTCAATAAAAGTGCATGGTAAAAGCCCTACGTTGATTTGAATACTAAGAAGAGAAAGAATAATAAAAATGAGTCTGAGAGACTCTTTCTCAAGCTATTATTAAACGCGTTTTACGGGAAGACAAAAGAAAACAAGCAAAAAAGAGTTGACGTGAAGCTTGTTATAAATAGCATGGTCGCTACAGTCCAGAGACCCTTATTGCTGAACTGAACTTTTACAGTTGTACAATATTCGCTAAAAATCTTGTGGGCATACAGCTTGAACGAACAGATATCACAATTAGAAAGCCTATCTACGTCGGACTTAGTGTACTCGATATATCGGACACTCATATATGACTTTTATTATTCATACATGAAGCAGCGTTTTTGCAGGTAAGTGCAAGTTACGATACATAGACACTGATATTTTAATTTATAAAATTAAAGATAAAGACATTTATAAAGTAATGAATGAAGATATCAGTAAATTTGATGCATCAGATTATGCAGACGATTATCGTTTTGATTAATCTTAAAGAAACAAGAAAGTGATTAGGCTCATGAAGGATGGGTGTTGTGGTAAAATTATGCTTGAAATTATTAGTCTTTTTAGTAAAATGTATTGTATAGTAGGATTGTATTCGTGTGCAAGACGATAAGTTGATTAAAAAAGCAAAAGTTGGGAAAACATTTGTTGTCAAGACAAAAATAAGATTTGAAGACTATGAAGATTGTTAATTTAATAAATTTGAAATTACATGCGTGCAAAATCTCGCTTGTTTTAAGAACTGTAATAATAACACTGAAAAACAGAATAAAAAAGCTCTGAGTCCGAAAGATAATAAGCTCCACTTGCTACTGAGCTTCACAGATACACTACCTTTGGGGCATAAACGCATAAACTCATAATAGATGATGAGAATAAATCATTTCTACAAATCCTACTGCAGGAAAATGAACAAGTAAAAGAAGAAGACAGAGAGCGATAGCTAACAGAGAATGATGGAGAGCAGAAAGCTTCTAGAAAAGGGATATACCGATATCATAGCTTCTTCCATTTAATATACTGTAAACCATAGTACATAATAACTAAATTTTTGATTTGTTTTAGAAAAAGGAGATTTTGCCGGGTTAAACTGTATCGCTAACAACTTTTACATTCCAACAAGGAAATTATCAGAGTTAAGGAAGGTTAGGAAGTGTATGGAGACAACTGAGGAAAATTAATACCCGCATTGGATGCAAAGTCATCGTCACTATCGATGTTAAGCTCCAAGTCTTCGCTTCAGATCGCAAATTCAAGTTCATCGGAAAAATGACGACTTGTATTATGAATTGAGGGAAAAACTTTTAAAGTACGCTTTGTTCATTTTTTATCACGGCGATAATAAGTTTGAATTTGTGGATTTGTATATAAGTTTGTAGGAAGAATTGTATATATACATATCAATAAATGAAAAAGAAGAGTAAGAGAAAGTCCGTGGAGGTGAAAATAAATGAAAGATAGGTTATTTTCCACAGACAGGGGCGTTGGTTGAGGCTACTTCGGTTGTCTCTTTTTTATTTTATTATTTTACCATTAATAAATTCATTTATCGATCAAACTATTATGAGAATTTTCAAATTCTACTCATTTAACGTAAATTTGATTACCACGTTTTTTAAGAACTTTCTCTACAAGATAGAAATCAGAATGATTGGTCTTTAAAAGTTCTTATTTGTAAAAACTTCAGGACACTAGTTAACCTGTATAATCTTTAAAAGGGCAAGTAGTTGGATTTGTTTCTAATATCTTAGTAATTGTGAAAATTTTTGTAGACCAATTGGGAACATAACCTTTTTTAAAAGCGTTTTTTACTTTGCTTATACGCACTTTATCGTTAACTTTTATATTTAGATTCTTTCTTCTAGGCTTCTCTTGGAAAATATAACGTCTCGTAAGTTTAATTTGATTAGTTAATGTAACATCTTATTGCTTAATAGCTGTTGTACAGTGTTTTTGATTCAAAAGGGTTGTAATTAACTCTGGCAGTAAATCAAGCTGTTTGTAGTTACCAGGAGATAAACTATGGCGGTTCTGCGCCCCCCAAGCTGCCCCCCTCTGGGTCAGTGGTAGGGATAGAGCGATACTGCGCCAGGGGGAAGGCGGTACTATGAGACAAGCTATTAGACAAGGTCCGAGAGTTACTTATGTTTATACTAGTGGGTCTTTGCCCCCCTGCGCACTTCACGCGCCAACCACTAAACTTTTAAATCGGTTAAATACTTCACTATTGAATAAATCATNTAAAGCCTGTAGTTTACGATAACGAGTGGCTCTTTCCGAAAATAAAAAATGGCGGCTGATGGCATGACTCTGACTGTCGATGAAGACCGCAAAAAATGTTAAAATAAGCAAATATCTTGAAATCTTATCATATTGCAAGCCAAAAAAATGTGTAAATATTTTTCTTTTTGGTTGTTTTAGTAAAGTTAAGCATATGCGTTTTAGTTTAAGGTAATATTTTGGTTCTAACCTCAAAAAACAGCTCTAAATCGTATTTTTTTGTTAAAATATTCCATGTAGCCATCGGGATAAGCACATAAATATTTCTTTCATGCGAATTACCTTAAATAAACCTTAATTTAATAAGGTCATCAGTGTGTGAGAAAAAAAAATCTGTCCGTAACCTATATAAGCAGTCACTAACGTCCATTTTGCCAGTATGAGGGCATATCGCAAAAAGCTCATCCATCAGATGGCGCGACTGTGCCTAAGCGATTCACGTAGACTAGTGTGTCCATATATAAGATGGTTCTATATATAGACGACATATAACACCATCGTATATATAGGTACACTTGTCCACGTAAATCGAAATAATATTAGATTATACTGAATTAAAATACAATAAAGCCTTATTCGATGCCAAATTTGACTTTTCCTGATTTAAATTTGGAATTAGCGATTTGTAGATATCCTAGATGAAAAATAGTTAACAAATTCCCTATTATTTATAAATTATCTTACTATCATAAAGCATTAAATATATTATCTAAATTTTTTTACCTTACCAACTTCGTTAATTTTCAATTGCACAGCTATTTCTTCGTAAAATAATAAAAAAACATTTTGCTGGTGATAAGCTGATACTATGATAAATAAGCCTATGTCAAGTTTATTGAAATTAGTAGCGAATAGAGAGAGAAACGTTGCAACGCGTAATCATGAAATTAATTTAAGTTTAAATTCATACTGTGGATCACATAAAAACTTATTGTGTAACTTGTGTCACTTACTTTAGGGTGATAAATGAGATTAAACAACGAATCACGATAAATAAATTCTAAAGTCGTAATACTTAATATAAATGAATTCTTGATCAAGCCCTATTGTTTTAAGCAAACGATTGAATAATGTATGCTTAGAATCCATGTATTGAGTAAATATTGTAGTATCTAATAAGCACAAATAAGTACTTAAATTGAATTAAAATATAGTACTTTGATCTTAATAGCAATATAATCCTATTGGAAATTTAATATTTTTATAAATTGAGTATTGTTTATATCAAGTTACAATTAACCATGTAACCATTTTTGAGTTAAGAAAACTTTACTCTAGTACAAATTCCGAAAGATCCTGTAGGAAAGCTTGAAGGATCTCTAGAGTATGGGTAAAAAATATTTAATAAGTTATATTTATTAATGTGTATTGTTAAAATTCTTACTGTTTGAATTTTCACAGTTCATCTCATACGAAATTCATAGTGTGACTCATCTTAGTACGATAATTGAAGTTTATACTAGCAAAATAGACGTTAATGACTGTTTATTTAGGTTACGGACAGATTTTGTTTTCTCACAGACTGATGACCTTATTAAATTAAGGTTTATTCAAGGTAATTCGCATAAAAAAAATTTTTTTGTGCTTATCTCGATGGCTACATGAAATATTTTAACAAAAAAATACGATTTAGAGCTGTTTTTTGGGGCTAGAACCGAAATTTGACCTTATACTAAAACGCATATGCTTAACTTTACTAAAACAACCAAAAAGAAACATACTTACACATTTTTTTGGCTTGCTACATGATAAGATTTCAAGATATTTGCTTAGTTTAACATTTTTTGCGGTCTTCATCGACAGTCAGAGTCATGTCATCAGCCGCCATTTTTTATTTTCGGAAAGAGCCACTCGTTATCGTGAACTACAGGCTTAAAGCTACAAAATAGTGATTTATTATAATTCTTTAGCTGCTACCATTTTTGGACAGCAGGGGGGATAAATATTAAAAAGAATGCCCCATATATATATATACTAGTGGGGTGTCGCCTCCCTGCGTGCTCCGCGTGCCAACCCCCCACTAACTGATTGAGTAGACAAAATAACGACATTACTCATGTATTTATCAATGCAGGCTGATAATTAGTTCACAACAGCAGAAAACGTGACTCACAAAGGAGTTTAGAAAACATATGATGACATAAATATTAATTTTCCAATAAAATTTTAAAACAATATCAGTGAAGGTCTTCAGTTACACGTATTAAAATTCAAAATAATTGCTATTATAGTGTTAATCAGAGCTTTAAGTATATCAGACGGTCTCTGTAGAGGCACAAGATTAAAAATAACAAGATTATTCAAGTGTAGTATAGAAGCAAAAATAATAACGGGAGGAAAAGAAGAAAGCAAAGTTAACATTTTTAGAAAAACATTGAATACTGGCACCTCATCATCATTACCTTTTGTCTTTTATAGGAAACAGTTTCCCTGTATATTAGCATATTTTATGTTTACTAACAAATCAGAAAAACAGAGTTTTGATTCCTTAGGATTGTATATTAAAAACATTGTATTCTCTTTCGGACAATTATACGTTGCTTTATTAAGATGTAAGAATAAACACATTATCTTTGTATATAAATAGATGTGCTTTCATCGATTGTATGTGTTTGAGTGCCAGCTATCCACCTCTCCTAATGGCCCTTAAGAATAATTATGAATAAATATTAGATGTACCGTGTCTTGCTGCTGACTGCAAGGCGAGCAAGGCACGACACATCACAATATATATACATATATACACATACATATATCGCCCAATATTATATAGTTGTATTGACGAAAGTAAGTCTCAGCCNTATATATATATATATTGCTTTCGGAGTGCTCTCTCTTTCATCTTGTGCTATTAGACGAGGGTCCATGCGTCATCTCTCTCTTAATCCCAGCATGGTGATGGCAAAGGGTAGTGTTGGGGATAGTGCAATACTGCGCCAGGGTTAAGGAGGCACTATAATACGAGGTATTAGATGGGGTCCAAGCATTATATATATATATTGTTTCCAGAGTTCTCCTTGTGCTATTAGACAAGGGTCCATGCGTTATCTCTTTCTCTCTCTCTCTCTCCCTCTCTCTCTCTCTCTCCCTCTCTCTAACACTCCTAGCATGGTAGTAGGGGTAGTGCAATACTGCGTCAGTGGTGGAGCCTTGTGCTGTAAGATGGGGCCCCATGCGTTATGTATGTCTCGCTCCACAGAGTGCTCTATCTTTCTTTCCCCGATATTAGTCAAGGGTTCAAGCGCTGTATGTAAATGTGTGCATTTATGTATGTATATATGTTCGATCTCGCATGCACACCCTTGTGTATACACCTGCACACTCATATGGAATTATGTTCATGCTTATACGTTACTTTTGTACAAGCACACGCGTATGTGAGTGAGTGTTTACATAAAAGAAGTTAGCATACGTAAATTCCATTGGTTCAAAATGTAGATCTCATTCGTGTTCTGTAATATGCAAGTTCTCAGTAGCTCAGTTAGTTAACCACATCATTGGTATGAGATACCATATTGATCCATTAAAGACTTGAACTTCTAATTTATTAATCAAATGAATACATTAAATTTATTTTTATTTTTTAATTTTTTAATTTTCGGAAGTAAGTAAGTAATAAGAAAAGGTCTCGTATAGGTTATTTAAACGAGAACATAAGGTATTTATTTATAACGTTTTTTAATTATAACTATACTTTAAAAACAGGTAATTAAATGTATTTACAAATTTACTTCACACATTAAATATATACTACCACTGCCGTATTTTCATAATACAATTTACATCAAACCTGGTTTAACTTTTTCCCACATATTTTACGAGTTCTTCTCACACCATATCTAACCTCGTCAATGATCTCTGGTGATGATGGAGATGACTCGGTCAAATTTGCCAATGGTAAATGGTATAGTTCTGAACTCTTGCAGAAAGTTTACTGGCGGGTTAATCTCAAATTTCTCCGTGAAGAGAGGAGTTGGGGATGCTGATGACGGTGTTGATGGTCGCAGTCTACGAACAACATTTTCATTTGATTGAGCTGGCGATGGTTGCATATACTACAACAGGCCACTGTTGTTTGGAGACGGTGGGAGAGGTAGGAATCTCTTAATGTTATTGGCAGTTGTATCCTCTGTATTTTGCAGTGTTGTATCAAGCGGCTCTGAAACATTAAAAAAAAAAACAAATCAAAAACTTATGATTTTTCTATCTTGCAAATATAAAAACTTAGATAAATAGTGTGTAGAACGACACCTGGCGCATTACAAAAACGATATCTCACTATAGGTTCAGGCATAAAAAAAATATTTATTTTAACACCCCAATGTTTTAGCATCACACACGAATATGAAATGAAAACTTACCTTTCACATATCTCTGATTTTCCATGCTACTAGAAAACGATTTCGAAATTTCGAAGAACTGTCGATGAATGAATTTTTCACCGTGAGTAGTTCTCTTATATACACCTTAAAGCAATAGTGTCAAGTTGCTAAGAGGAGAGGTAGCATGGGAATGGAAGTTGTAATAAGGATTTTCTAACAAAAATCTTGTCAAATTTGAAATACTACTAAAATATTTTTTAGGTGTTGTTAATTTTACGTTGAAAATATTTTCAAACATTTCACAGGATTCTTTTGCCAAGTAATAAAAAGCAAGAAAATCGAATGTGCATGTCGTTCAAATGTGGTTAAGAGGATGCTGACACTTGTTGGTGGAGTGGACCCTAAGGGCATAACATAAATTCGTGATACTACTGCATATGTTAGACAAAATTCACTCTTTTCCCAAATAGCTTACCTAGAAAAGCATTACTTTACTTTCAATCCTTTTATACTTGGTTCTATTAACATTTAAATGGGAAATGTAAGAATATCAGGTGATTATACAACATCTTAATATAACATTCGTAACGCTTTACTTATACAAGAAAAAATGTGCCACGCACATGATTCAGGGGGATTTAGGTGGATTCGAGAAAAATGTCTAATGTAGACGTTGCTGGAGTGCACCTTAGGGAAATATATACACATAGCACTATCGATGGAGAGTCATTTCTACACCAATATAAATGCACGATTTTTTTGTATACATTCCATGGTAGTTTTAGTATGTAACCGCTAGTTGTCTCCCTCTTACAGAATCGCATCGATAAAGTGCTATAAATAAAGGTTTAAGTGAAGCATGCTATCACTCGAGTAAATTATCGCTCACAATCAGTATCATGGACCAACTATTCGTAAACTTTGTGAGTGCCGATTCTATAGAACGTTATGTCATTTTTTGTGATACAGTACGACCATAACATTGATGTTTGTTAAATGATGATAACATCACTCGTATTAAGGATCTGATTGATAATTGTGAAACAGTGCTTAAAAGTATTATGTATTACAAGAGATTCATAAAGTTATCATCGCACATCGAAAAAAAGTTATTAAATGTTGAATGTCTAGTATCAACTTTTCTAGCAACATTTCGTAAAAAATTAGTGCAAGGATTAGGAATTGCTACATCTGCTAAAGAAGATGTGGAGAGTATCATGTGGGAAGAAATTAATAGTGTATTTAAAAAGCATATACGGACCGCCGTAATTGCTTATAGTAAACGCTAAGATATAGTGACATTTTTGAAATCTGCAAAACAGTATATTACGCTCCTAGTGATATTGTTATAGTTAAGAACGATGTAGAGACTATTGAGGTTAAATATTTAAAAACTAAATTGGAGTACTTTTTCCTTATAACAAACTTGCGTGAATGGTTTGAAATAAATGTACAGAATCTTATTTACACTGGTGTTCAAGAGTTGCAGCAGAGAGACTCTGGATAGACTCTGCGCTCCATTTTTAATTTAATAGTTAATATTAATAAGTATTGTGCAATAAATAAAATCTCTTACATTGAACATTTACCTACTATTGATAACAAAAGCTTGCATAAATGTTCAAAACACAGATCAACAGTGCTTCAAATGAGCCATTTTGTCTGCTTTACATCCTACGCGTAATAGATCAAATTGCGTCTCTTACTACATAAAATATGAAATAAATTATAATTTTAGTGGCATAAACTACCTCGTCCAACCTTAACAGGTACCTGAATATGAAAAACAAAATAATTTTTTAATTAATGTATATTTTTTAAAAGGGAAAAAAAATAATAAACAAAAAACCAAGTGGGCGTTGATAAATTTATTGATGATGTTACGGAAAATGAAGAACACGTAGAAGATAAAGAATACGAGAAAGATGAAGAATACGTGAAAAAAGAAGGAAAAAAGTCAAGATGGTGACAGTGATAGTGATTGTGTTATGAACAGACTTATTTAAAGTATGGTCTTAACCGTTTTATTTTAGTGTTATTCGTGAGTATATTAGGATTCAGCTCGTGAGCTTTATTTTTTCCGTTTAGTCAAGTAAAAATAATCATTTAAATAATATAGATGGTTTTAGTTATTATTTAATTTTTAATTCTTTTACTATAAGAATTCAAAACAGTAATTCTCTGAGGTACAGTCATTCAGATCACTTTTACAAGATTTTGATGTTAATTATATTACTGATAAATAACTTACATCTATCACTGATTGCTGTTACTGCTGCTTCGGAGTTCCCTGATGCTTTATGCAGTAATTTGCAGTGATTACACAAACTACAGGAATGAGTTCATGGCCTATAAAATGTTGCAGTTTCTGCTTTCTCTGCTATCGCCAGAACCACTTTCGGCGGGCCTCCTTCGTTATACCTTGCTCCTAAGCGTAGCCCGATATTATTAATACCCTTGAACTGCACCAGAGTTTCCTGAGCCAAAACGTTATGCCTTACGTGTATAAAGTACTCGTGAGTCGTGGAAGTCAAAAGTAGACTAAAACCTTAGAGAAAAAGTGACAGACGTAAAAAGAGCGATTTTTCCTGTTGATGATGAGTTATTATAGCATCAGAGCGAGTAAAAGAGGCCTTTGGTTGAATTAGGTCAACCAATGAGTGATTTTTTTGCAGACTGCGTTGACAGTAAAACAGTAGGCTTGCACGATGATGTCACATGTTATAATTTTGTGTATCAGGAAATAGCAATGCAACAGTACATTTTCTGACAAGTGCGATTAAGTTTTTTAGATCAGTGATGATGAAAGTTTGCATTAGCAACAAGAGAATGCCAAATACAAGTTTAAGTGTGACAAATAAGTTTAAAAATTTGGCAATTAATCCTTTTGGGGATTTTACAATCAACTTTGAATATAATGAAATAATGTGTTAACTACAAACTTTAAAATCGGTATACGTTATTTGAAGTGGACAATTGATGCGTGAGTAAATTATTTATTTATACATACAATATGATTTATCCATTTACACATATAACGTTTAATTCCAAAACGTACGTGCATTCTTACAAAGAGGCTGGCTGTACTATATGTCAGCATATTATGAAGCATTCACCTTAAAGCTATTACACACACGCATATAAGTAACATTATGAGCTTGCTGTATATTCACAATACGTTTTGTCTAAATATGATGGATGAATAGCGTTTTTAATTATAATATAATTCGTCTGTATTAACTTGAGATGTAACAATTGTAAGAATGAAAAATATCACTATGTGTAGATAAAAGATCTATCTCGGCTTGTTCGCAGCTCTTTAACTAAACACCAGCATAAAGTATATATTTGTGATCGCTGCCTTCATTACTATATAACTGATGATAAATCAAAAATCCATACGGTGGAGTGCGTCAAAGTAAACAAGTGTACAGTGACTTTACCGAATTCTAACAATAATATTTTAAGATTTGAAAATCACAAGAATAAGAATCCAGCAACATTTATTATCTATGCAGACTTTGAATGCATATGACACCCCATACATGACGGGGAGAGAGCCATTCAACATCATAAAACCTTAAGTGAGGGATTTTACGTAAAGTGAAATTTTGATAACAATACATGTTTTACAGAAAAGACAACGAAAGTACGAAAATTCGGCTACTTGGTTTGTAAAAAAATGCGTGCATGCAAATTAGATCGAGCGTACTATTTTATTACACCGGAATTTACTTGGAATGCTATGTTAAAAAAACAAACGAAAGTTGTTATATACTTAAGTAGAACTAATATTATTTTTGTACAAAGGACCCCGCACAAAAGCTATGGATTGTGGGTCCCAATGAAATCTTTTGAAATTTTGATATGTTGTGGTTAGTTATTTACTAAGCAAATGTTTTCATAGGCTCAAGTCTCATTAATGGACAGATTTTGAGTAATTAAATATTTAAGTTGTCTATTTTAGTCATGGTTTGTTTGACATGAGACGGTGTACAGTCAACATACGCGTCTGATTCCATATATAGACAGATGAGATACTAGGGTTATGTCGTTCAGGTGCACTACCCATGGCTGTGATGAAGCATACATTAAATTGATATCAAAGAATGTGCATGCTTAACTGAATGATTTATTATTGTGTTCAAATAATGGTAGTCACTGTTGTATTATGGTTAACTCTCCTGGGGTGCTGCATGATTCTTTCAAAAAAGACTAACTGTAAGGACTGCAGAGATTGGTTATCAATGTTTCATTCTGAAGGTATAATTTAATTACATAAGAATTCTAATGATATTCTTTTATGATATTTCTAGTGATTAGGTTATTTCAAGGACTTATTAAATAACTACAAGCTCCTTTGTTCCTTTATAATCTCTTTCTACCTCGTTAGTTTTTAAGTGCTTGCTGTGCCAATCGTACTGAGTATTGCATAAACCATATGTATATCTATCAAGAGTGATCCCAACGATCCTATTCCTAAGAGATTTACCTTATAAGATATTTCATACCCTTAGTAACAGATACTAATGGTAATACTTATTAACGAAGAAAATTTTTTATTGAAAATCTTAAAGTAACATCCGTTGATTTTTTTTTGGTTGTGTCATTTTTAGAAGCCTTATGTATCTCCCCAGAGTTAATATCCTTAATCTGTATCCATGCTTTTTCTTAACTGTTCTATCCATGTCCCAGTGGCAGATTCCTTTTACCGACAACGTGAAGAATGCATGGGAGTGCCGTTCATTTTTACATGCTTCTGTACATTTTTTATTATCTGTTTTAAGCCATACGTTTAAAATCTATTTTAAGATCGGTTTTAAGATCTATTTTAAATAACGATTTGAGACTTCTGACATGTGCTCTAATGCTTCTTATGTTATCTTGGTGTACTTTTAAATTGTGTTTTTAAATGTTTTTTTTTTTTTTTTTTTTTAATCGACTTGACTTATACTTTTTTATCGATTTCTTATGGTACTTTGTGATATGCACAAGGGCCTCTTTAATAATCTGTATACACACATGCTTTAGATTCTGCCTTACAACTGTATTAGTATTAGATTAAGAATTTATTCAGAACTGCAAAATTTTTTTATTGTTTTCAATACTTATTCTAGATTCTCTTCGACACACATTTTAGTCACATTTTAATAAATTACTCATACTTATTTTGAAACCTATTTATAGGTGTATTGTTAGGCCTATTTCTATATCTAACGTTTTATTTTTAAATTAAATCAATACATAATAAGTTTTCTCGAACTATAAAGCTAACTCACCACAATTAACATACTATCTATCTTTGCAGGCACAAACAGAAGTCTTTGTTAATGTCCTCTTTTTTAAGCCACTCAAAGTCCTATTCCCAGCCCCTAGTAGCAGTTGAAGTCCTTAAGTCCCTACTACATCCTTCATAGCAATTATCAATCTGACAATGCACCTTATCAGATAAGTAAAATTATTTATCACTTAAACAATGATTAAAGTAGAGATACATCACGTTGTTTCGATATTTTTATTAGACGAACCGGTTCTTGCTTCATCGCTTGTCTACCTAATAAGTTCTAATGAAGAGCCACCACCTCTGTCCCATCCTACTGCCAACAACCATATCGTTGTGAGTTAGAATAATGCAGTGTCTATCGTCAGGGCTAGTTCTGATGTTGAGCAGACACATCCATGTTGCTCAGATGCTCAACAAAGTAGGCACCCGCTAGCTCCAGTTATTCAGAACTCTGTCAAGATTATTTTTCTTAGCAAGCTCTACACCATTTTAAAATATTAATTTCGTTATCTGTAATAAATCCTTATTTCAATCTACGTATATGTATTGATATTAAGTTTGTTAATTTTGTACAATAAGAACTATAAGATTAGCTTATTAGATTTAATTGATAATTTATTTTGGGACAAGTCTCTGAAATCTGTTTTCAAATTAGTTCTTAGACGAGCTTCGAACCTGGTTTTAGGACGAACGTCCAGACCAGATTTGAGACAAGCTTTGGAATGTATTTTATCAACGATACATGCGTAAAGATCTATTCAGTGACCTGTTCTTATACGTGCTAACACTTTTGAGATCAGTTTCTTACATATACTCTGTGACCTTCTTTGAAACCTGTCATGAGACAAACTTTAAGACTTGTTTCGTAACTAGTTTTAAGACAAAAATTGAGACTGAGTAAGAGACGCATTTTGAAACCATTTTTTTTACGCAATTTGAGACCTATTCTATTACCTGTTTCGAGACTCACTTTGAAATTTGTTTCAACACTAGCTTTGAGACCTATATAAGGCCTGCTTTTTACACACTCTAAAATCTTACATACCATCAATTGTTGATCAAACTTCAAGATGTTTCCTGGAATATTTTTAAGAAGTATAGTCAGACTATCTCTGAAACGTATTTGATAACCTGTTTCTTTACATTTTCAGAAAGCAATTTACTAATCTGCTTTATGACAAACTTTGGAAATGATTATGAGATTAGTTTTCGACGTACTTTGTCACCCCTTTTTAAACACGTTCTGAGAAAAACTTTAAGACTCCTTTAAGAACTAGTTTTAAGACAAAAATTTAGACTAATTATAAGAACTTTAATATGACTAATTTTTTCACGTTATTTAAGACTTCCTTTATTACCGGTTCTTGGACACACACAAAGATTAGTGACTACTTTTTCCACGTTTTCAAAGACCTGTTCTGTTACTTGTTTTGAGACTTACTGTAAGATGCATTTGGGGACTAGTTTTAAGACAAACATTTAACGGTTGTCTCATTCTGGTTTAAGTTTTCTCTTAGTCGAGTTAAGGACTTGTCTTGATGTAAAGTCGATGTGGTACATGATTAAGAGAGGATATTACACAAATGAAGCGAAACGTTTTCAAGATAATCTCACGATCGTTTTAAATGGTATTGTGGGAAACTTCTTGATTGTGTCAAATTCCATGTACTGGATGTCGAAAGCAGGAGGTCAAGACAAGTACAGTGAAAGCTGGAGGTCAAATAGAACGGGTGGATGCTGGAGTTCGAGACCAGTGGAGTGCAAGCTGGAGGTCAAGATATAACAAGTGGAAGCCGGAGATTAAGCCGTGCAGAGCGATAACCTGCGGTCAACGTATTTGTTTCAAAATTATTAGTTAAGATAATATATCCATCGAGACTATTTCTTTCGCGTATTTTACGCCCATATTCAGAACCCTTTTAAAACAAACTATTTAGATTATTCTGAGACTAGATTTGAGAAAAACTTGTCTGTTACATAACTAGTTTTTGGACTTATTTCTAGATTTATTATAAGACCAAATAACCTACTCTAAGACCTATTTCACTGACTGTTTAGAGAGAAACTTTAAGACTTGCTTTGGGACTAGTTTTTAGACAAACATTAAGTTTAGCTCTGAGTTTTTTGAATCCAGTTTTCTACAAATATTAGGACCTACTTTATACCTGTTTCGAAACTTATATTAAGAGTTATTTGCGAACTTCATATGAAAAAAAAGCTAAAACTAGTTTGAAGACCTATTAGAGATCAGTCTTTTTATTCTGCCCTGGAATATATTTTACCACTTGTTTTTAGTTAACCTACATGACGTACATCGGACTACTTTGAAGACAAGCATAAAGAATAATCTTAAGACCTATTTTGAGGCTATTTTCTCACGTACTTTAATACCTTTGTTACTAATCGTTATAAGACAAACCTCAGGCTTTGTTTCAGGACTTGTTTTAATACGGACTTTGAGACTAGCTTTGAGATTTATTTTGAGACTACTTTTTTTAGGTACTCAAAAACTTACTTGGTTATCTGTTTTGAGACTTACTTTGAAACGCATTCATGAATTGGTTTTAAGACAAACATTCAACGTTTATTTCATTTTTATTTTTATTTTTTATTTTTGTCAAGTCATTTTTTTGTCTTTATGTAAAGTTGATGTTGTATATAATTAAACAGTTTATTTTACAACTAAAGCAATATCTTTTTAAAATATCTACACGATCGTATTTAATTGCACTCAAGGACTTGAGATGCATAGATTGTGTAATATTCAATGTAGTAGAGATCAAAAACTGGAGGTCGAGAGTAAAATAAAAGCACCTGGTTGAGGTTTACCAAGTGAAAGCTAGAGGTCGAGCTGCGCAAAGCAAAAGTGAAGGTTTTGAGGTGTTAAAATTGTGTGAAATTCAATGTAGTAGAATCTAAACGCTGGAGTCTGAGTCTTTTAAAGTCAAAGCCAGAGTTTGAGGTATATCGGGTTGAAGCCGAAGGTTGAGATTTCTTGATTCTGTCAAATTCAGTGTAGTAAAAGTAAGTAGCCGGTGATCAATTAAAGTGAAAGCCGGAGGTTGAGACATACGAAGACGGAGGTCAAGCCGTGTAGAGCAATAGCCAGTTGTCGGCAGATTTGTACAATAATATTCCTTAAGATAATATATACATCAAGACTAGTTATTCAAAGTATTTTACGACCTAATTTATAATCCTTTTAGAACTATCCCCAAGGAAGTCTTAAAGTAAGTCTAAAAACAGCTGATAAAAGACATCATTTAGTACGTGAAATAAATGGTCTCAAAATAAGTCTTACATCTAGTTTTAACGTCCGTCTTAAAACGAGTTCTAAAGCAAGTCTCATAGTTTATCTGAAAAAAGATAGTAAAATAGAATTTAAAGTACTTAAAAAAATGGCCTTAGTATATAATTCCATAGGTATTAAAGCTAGATTTAATTTTGGTTCCGAAATGAGTCACCAAGTGAGTCTCAAAGTAACTCTTAAAACAGAAAATAAATAAGGTCTCAAAATTCGTCAAAAACTAGTATCCAAATAGATCTCTTAGCTAGTCTCAATGTTCGTCTTAAAACAAGTTCCAAAGCCAGTTTTAAAGTTTCTCACAAAACGGGTAAAAAAATAGATTTTCAAGTCTCACAATAAGCCAAAATGTTTATCTTACATGAGTTACAAAAAAGGTAGAAAAATACGTAGAAAAACTAGTCTTGATGTCAATATTATCTTCACAAATGCTATCATAACAAATCTATCGATCGCATGCCATCGCTCTGCACAGATCCACCTCTGGCTTCTACCTAATGTATCTCGACCTCCGGCTTTAACTCTACTTGTATTTTTTTTTTTTTTTTTTTTTTTTGTGGAGGGAGGGAAAATGCATTAAGGTACACCGCAAAGACAGCGGTAGTGTGGGACTCGGTGGATTTTTTTTTTTTTTTAGACCACCCCATACCCACTAAACCCCCCCCCCCTATGCCGCGTGGATTTTGATCCACCCTGGAACCGCGTTAGCATTACTTCAGGGTGGAGACACCAGGGAGACCATCGCGTCTCACAGCATTAACGAGCTAACTCGCCACCATTTGCTAGAGGAGCTGATGCTCTCGAGTCCTGAAAAGGACTCGGGGTCCCTGAGGCCCAGAACCTTGTCTAGCGCTTCATAGTAGGCCGCCTACTTAGCCAGCACCACTATAAGCTTAATGCTTTCCCTTGCTCATAGGTAAAAAGTACCCAGCGCAGCGTAGGTCCACATAAGCCTGTCTTTTAACTCAAGGCCTTTTTGCCTTATTTTAATCGTGCTTGGGCCTTATCCCTGGCCTCTTTTAGGGCTCTTCTAAATAAAGGGCAGCTCCCGCTTTATGCTTGTTTTCCGTTATTAGGCAAAGGAAGCACCGTGCTGGGCCTGGACACTCTTTCTTCCGGTGGTTTGAGCTTCCACACCGGAAGCAAAGTTTGGATTTGTTTTCGTTTTTACAGTTGCCTGAGACGTGTCCATGTCCCAGGCATTTGTAACATCTTATTACTTAAATTCTTCTTCGAATTCGGCAGCTTACAAAACCAACTCAAAATCTGCCTTCCTTTTCTACTTGTCTGGCAGTTGCTTCGTCATCTGTATCAACGCCAGCCTCTGTCCCCTGGCATTTGGCTTTAAGAGAGCTACTTCTTTCTCCTGGCTCTGATGTTTAAAAGTCCTAGCGAAAGCCTTTTTTACCTTATCTTGCTCTACAATGGCATCCAGGTCTCGGCCCGTTAATGTCACTTTTCTATTGCTAATTTTGACAGTACCCTGTCCGGCTACCAACTTTTCAATTTGCTGTGAGAATACAGAAGCATTCTCCACACCTTTAGCCTTAATAAGTATGTCTCCTTTTCTTATAGTGACAACACTTTGGACTGCCACCTTAGCCTTATCAGGGTCAAAGTTTGCCTTCATCGCCTTCAGCACCTTTGCAAAGGTCTGCCCTTCGGCCATCTTCACTACTACTGTTGTTGTCGCATCCACTTTTTTCTTCTGGCTTGTTTTTTCGTTTGGGAGAATTTTTTTTTGTTTGCCACTGCCTGTTTTCTTTTTCTTTAGAGGCATGGTTTGCTGGCGTTTCTCAGGGCTGTCCGATGGGCTCCTGTTTCTTTTACTTCGTTCTATTTCTTTTAGGGCAGTATTCAGAGTTTTTTCTGTACATGCCGTCAAAAATTATCTCGCCTTTGTTCCCTCCACTGCAGGGATTTAATTTACACATCTTCTTCAGTAAGACAGCCTTTTCTCAGCACCTCTGTCTCTTGAAGATGCTTAATCCCGGCTTTGAGCCCATTTTTAACAACGTTCGCTGTGTTGCCGTACTTATCGTTAATTATTTGTAGCGTCTCTGTAATGTCTTTCGTTGCTGATTAGACTTTATCAGCAACTTGCTGTCGCTTTACTCTGAGCATAGCGACACTTTCTTCTAAAGAGGCAAGCTCCTCCCGGGTCTGGTTGCTAAAAACTGACACGTTGCTGTCCTCGGTGTCGTTAGTGCCTATACTCGACAGGCTTCCTCTTCGTCCTTTGTCTGTAAGAAAAGGCCATGGAACATTTAGCAGTCCCTGTTGGCCATGAGACACTTCTTTGTGCCCCCCCCCAGAATCCGTGGGGCCTGCGACAGTCACCCGGGCTTTCACCGGATCGGAACTGCCGGCGGATTCTCTCAGAGAGGTTACCGCCTGGGGTACTAGTTTTGCATTGACGTTTTTCATTCTGGCATCTTTTTGAGTGTCGTTCTGACTCGCGAAGGCCAGCACTACCCTTTTTTTTTAGAAATAAGTATTTGGAAAGGGTTAAAACCAGGGCAGCAGCCCTCTCTGTTGCCAGAGAGAACCGCTACTTGCTCGGGCTGGCCGAGAGTTGCCACTCTACCTGAGTCCCACCCATGGAGACTGCCCTGGCATTGAGTAACTAGAGTAAGAATGGTGTTCGTGTGTAATGTATGTATATGTTGGTACACAACGGTCATCCCAGCGAGACGAGCGGCAGGTGTACAGTCCCGAGACCGCGCAGACAACCCAACAAAATGGGCTGGCGTAAGGCACTAAGGTGCTGCCATATAGCCTCCTCAGTGTAAGCCTAGATTAGTCGGCCCACCACGTCTTTTTTGTTTATGAGGCGTACAGCCATATCAGATGTGGTTACCCAGACTTACGTGGGCCTCATCGTCCAGCTTCACCCGCTTCCAGGCCTCCAACGCTAGCCCGGAAAAGGACCCGCCACACGCAACCCAGAACAATCCGTAAGTGTCCTTGTGTTTGTTTAGTGAGAGTGTGATGCATGTACCTGAGAAGAATGTTTTAACCGCCGCTTACTTCTATACACGATGGGTGCTATTTTTTGTTGGCCCGCATCAAGCAATGGAGTGCCATCCACGGAAGCAGCAAAAAGCGAAGAACAAGGAGCACAAGCAGAGCCAGCCCATGCATCCACACCGATGGAGACATGGGGCACTAGTCCCCCGTCCACACCACCGCAGATACACACGCCAACGCTACACACGCCCCCCAATCTACGGTCACAACCGCCACCACAGAGAGCCACCCCAGCTGCCCATCGTCACCTTATATTTTAAGAGGATGCCCCTATCCGTCACCGGGGCAAGCGCCCGGTATGGAGAAACTAGCGAAAACCCCACCCGGGACTCTCCTTGTATTAACTTCCAGCTTTTGATCTCTACTTCATTCAATTTGACACAATCTATACATCTCAAGTCCTTGAGTGCAATTTGATACGATCCTGTAAATATCTCAAAAACATATCGCTTTAAACAACTATTAAAGTTTGTCTTAAAATGGTTAGTAAAAACGGTTCTTAAGTACGTAAGAAAATGGTCCTTTAATAGGCTCCAAAACTAGTATCAATGTTCATCTTACAGGTAGCCCAGACCAAATTCCGATGTTTGACGAAAAACGGTTAGTAAAATAGATCTCATGATTTTACAATATGTCTAAAATCTCGTCCTCAGAATGGTCTGAAAATTAGTTGTTAAACTTTTTTCATGAACTGTTGCAAAGGTAAATACATCCCAGGAGGGTAAAAAAACCTGATCCTAAATAATTTTTAAAGATAGTTCTTATTTTTGTCTCAAAACTAGCCCCCTAGTAAGTCTTAAAGTAGGTTTTAAATCAGATAAGGACTAAAAATTCGTGAAACACAGTCTCAATGATTGTCTCAAAACCTGTCCAGAGAATGTCTTGAAGTTTTATCAAAATATAATAAGTGGTAAAATAGATTTTTAAGTGTGTAAAAAGCAGGTCTTAAATACGTCTTAAAGCTAGTCTCCAAACGAATCTCAAAGTAAGTCTCAAAACAGGTAATAGAATAAGTCTTAAAATGCGTGGAAAAAATGGTTTTTAAAATAAGTCTCAAAATCTGTCTCAATTTTTGTCTTAAAACTAGTTACAAAATAAGTCTTCAAGTTTGTCTTACGACAGGTTTTAGAATAGGTCACAGAGTATACGTAAGAAACTGATCTCAAAAGTGTTAGTACGTATAAGAACAGGTCACTGAATAGATCTTTACGCATGTATCGTTGATAAAATACATTCCAAAGATTGTCTCAAATCTGGTCTTGACGTTCGTCCTAAAACCAGGTTCAAAGCTCGTCTAAGAACTTAATTGAAAAAAAGATTTCAGAGATTTGTCCCAAAATAAATTATCAATTAAATCTATGAAGCAAATCTCATAGTTATCATTGTACAAAATCAACAAACTGATTATTTATTATATGCTGTAATTAACTCGGGTAAGACATCGATCCACTTACAGCTACCACGCAAGCCAAGCTTTTTCCACATAGCATGTTTGAGAGAATATGCATATTTATAAAATATGTCACTGACAGTGAGCATTTATCTATAACCTTTATTCTCACGGAAATAAGGTTGCATCTCAACAAGATCTGCTTGCCGAGGCTCATCTAAGCCAAGCACGTTAAATTTCCGGTAAGAAGAGTTACGGCTAGCAGGCTTGTAAAATTTCTCAACAACTCCTTGCATGTTTTAAGTTTCTAGATTAACAGTTGTTGTCAAAGCCCGAATGAATAAAAATTCTTTTTCCAAGTTGTCTGCGACAATTCGAATATTGGGTTATTGGCAATTGTTTCAACAATAATTTAAAATTTTTTATCAAAATAAGCACAATTTACTGCATCTTAAAGTAAAGTTTGCCACATTGCTCAATCTTTTGTTTTTCAAATTATACTGGCTATCTGAAGTAAGTCCACATGCAATGCCTAGAGGGCCCCGAACGCTACCACCCTCAGTTTTACTCAAGTTACGTCTAAATACGTCAACATTCATACGGATACTCGAGTCAAGATTGATTATCAGCTTAATATATAATACCACCTCTTGGCAACTTCTCGACAATCAAATAAATTTTATTTATGTAGATTGGGTTACCAGCCAATCTCTTAGCAATTAACATTTAAAGGCGATGAACTAGCTCATAGGAATTAATTTAATACATATAGCCTGTCTGCATATTTAAAGGTACAATTTTTTATTGTGTTAATGCGCCACCTTTTTTTCCAATAATTGTATCAAACATTGGTTAGATTACTTTCTTGAATTTCCTACTATTTTGATTTTGTACACTTGCATTTTTATAAAATGTTTTTTTATGAACGCTCAAAGTTTTGAAAAAAAGATAATAATTTATTTCACTCCCATTCGTAATAGGATTTTTATCAAAATGTTTCTTAATAAGCAGCTCCATTTATCTAACAGTTTTTCAATATTTTTTACTATTTATTTAAATTTGATTAATATTAAAACTTATTTTTAAATTACCTAGCATACAAACTACATCCTCTTTTTGTATACCATAAATTTGATCTAAGTGATCCAATTTATTTTGATCTAATATTTGAAGATACAACTTAATATTATCAAATTAATCATGTTCGGTGTCATCATACTCAACTACTTTGGCGTAGCGTCGTGAAGTACTATTTAAAGAAACATTGACGACATCAGTGTTATGACTTACAGGTGCTTGAAACGTTTCAGTTTGGGAAGCATACTTGGCTATATTGGTAGCATCTTTACCAGAAACATTAGCGTCACTATCATAATTAATGGATGACTGTTACAGTGGATATTTATAAGCATACCGTTTTCTTTTCTGCATGTGTTTATCTAACTTCTTTTGATCGACTATGGGTATAGACACTTGAGAAGTAATGCTTCTCTTGCTTTCCCTTTTGATTTCCTTAAAAAGATTGATGATTGGTTTATATGTTTCACCAATGGCTTTGACAAAATTTGATTTTTTATTTTTCAATAATCCATGCTTATGCCTTTTAGCTTCACTAGACTTCTAAATCTATTAAAGAACTTCTTTTTCTCGACGAAATTCAGACATGTTGACTTTTTGCTGAATATTAAAAGACTAAAATAATTTTAACGTTTGTGTGTTATATTTATAGCAAAACAATCTAAGTCTGTTTAATACGTACTCTTCTTAACATTTCTATCCTTATCTATCACGACAAATTAATGTTTTCCGTCTTTCCAACATTTTATGCATAAGTTTTTGAACTCTGAAAAAATCATGTCTGTATTTACATTGTCGTGATAAATGTATTTTAAATTTATATTATCCTGTCTAAATATTTTCAACAGATTAACATTATCTTGAACCAAATTTTTTGGAACTTGTACGTAGGATTGACATAGATAGAATCAATTGACGTTTCTGTGTCGCCCCGTACAAAAAATGCTTTAACATTGTCTTGCTTATCACACGCTATATCATCGAAAATCATGATAGAATTTGGGAGTGCTTTGTCTGGTGCTATTACGACTTTATGCTGACTCAATGAAAAAACTTGAATATCTTTAATAGGTTCTAATAGCTTCTCAAAAAGCTCACATTTTGTTTTATTCAGTGATTTTAAGAAAAGTATACATTTTCAAATCCTCATCCATTAGGATGAGTTATGAAACTGAGTAAGCTGCTTGTTTTTCCACAGTTTAAAGGGCCACAAAAAACATCCCTACTTGTCTCGGGGAGGAGATCTCCATGACGTTTTACTTTTTTACCTTGTTTTAGAAGTGTATCAAAATTTTTTAATTGGAAGTTTTATTTTGTGCTCAATAAAACTCATGTTGACTGCACAATGATTCACGTACAAATGATTGTTTAAATTATAAATAGAGTGTTTGTATAATTTTAACATCATTTGCAGTTCAGCTCTTGAACAGTGACGATCATTCACCGAAAAAAAGATCGTGGAGTAAATTCTAGAATAATCAACAGTTTACCTGTAGAACTACATATACCAGGTTATCGATACTGCGGACCACAAATCAAGTTGTCTAAAAGACTTGCTCGTGGAGATCCTGATATTAATTCTCTTGTTGAAGCTTGTAAGCAGCATGACATAGCGTATTTCCAGAATGCTGAAGATATTCCGTCTAGAAACGTAGCAGACAAAATTCTTGCAGAAAGTGCTTGGCAGTGCTTTAAACGAAATGATTCAAAAAATCTTGTCTAGAGAATAAATATTACAAGAGAGTGTAGTGGTTTACTATCATGGATTTCATTATAGACATCCAAGGTTTTACGACTCTGACAGGCATTTTATACCAAAAAAAGTTGCAGTGGTATCGATACACGCAAACGTCATCGGCCATTGGTTAATGAAACCACCTCATCCATTCAAAGATTTACCTTACAATATAGAAAAACATAATGATTACCGTATGCTAGAAGTTTATGAGATGCTATGTGTTTTGAAGGTAATATTATGATAAGTGATTTAAAACATTGCCTTATTACACTTGCTAAAAATCTCAAGAGAATTCGCATGTATGGTAATGATGGAGCTAAATTCATAAGTTCGTTATTAGAACGCAAAGTTCGTTCAAGACTTATCGCAAATTCATACCACATTTACAATGCATGAATACATGAACTTAAAAAAAATTGCTTCTTCAATATATCTAATAAATGTGTAAAAACATTTCGAAGACAAATAGTTGTTTTGTGCACTGCAAAGAACATGCTTGTTAAAAGAATGGATCATCAAGATTTCCGCTCTAAAAGTATTATCGCAGGATAGTTATGCATATTATAACACCTTTCGGAACTTTAGAAGTAAAAGCCCAAAACCACCATTTTTTAGTTGTCAAGTCGTGGTGGATAGTATCAGTGATAGTTAAAAAAATAACCAATGAATGTTTACTGTATTTTAAAAAAAAGATATGGTAAAAAACGTTGTAATTAATATTTATGCTTTTTTCTAGAGGGATTTCTTACACACAATCATACTTTAAAAAATTCCATACTTATAAAAAT